>JBCIKM010000001.1:100316-111665 GCA_039654465.1 Melibe viridis
TATACAATTTCCGATAGACATTCCTTGGAGTGGGAGCTTTGATTCGACATCTTATTTGTCAACATCGGTTGTCTCTGTAGTTGGGTAACACAAAGACCCATAGGATAATAGACGATCGGTTCACTATGAACCATTTGATCCCCCACGTGTGTCACATTTTCTTGTCAAGAAGTACCCGTTGCAATTCAATGGCTGCATATAAATTACTGACCACTTCCCGAGTCGGTAACACACAGACAGACAGACAGTCAGAAAATTTATAATAGATATGTACTGTGCTTTTGGCTAGCATTTCCCCTTCTCTATCTTAGCTTTGATTGATTTCACTGAAGCAGTGATTGCAGTTGAATAATTATGTCACATTGGATTGCAACCTTTAAGTATACACTTTTCTTCAAGCTATCTTCCTGAGACATGCAAGTTATAAATAGAAAGACATTCAAGATTCTGAACTCACCCAAACCCAAGTCTTAGCCCGAAAGATCCTTTCATAAAGCTCAATATCATGGCATACGCTTTTGCATCATTTGAACCACACATAATATTGTGATTGATCAAGTTGCATTTCAGTCTTTTTTTTTCTGTTCAAATCCCCTATTTACAGTGGAATCCAGCTTAAGTCACCTCGCTTGAAATCAACACGCGACAGCAGTCACGTTTTATTCCTTCTCGGTCTTAGTATTTTAGTTTCTGATGAAGTCAACAACCTGGTTGTGTCAACACTGGGACAAAATGGGGTGGTAAAATCCTTGTCAAACGGGGATATGTTTTGCTCGCCTCTCTTCATTTTCAACTATGTGACATACTGTACAACAATTACAAGGCTATTCAAACAACAGTTGGTCACTTGACATGCCTCAACAATGTGACTAAGCTGGAAGGGGGTAGGGGGAATCATTGGAACAGATGTGGATGAAGCAAGCACTTTCCATCTCTCTATCAACAGCACAATGCTTATGACTATTTTGACACATGCTTCATGGGCTGCTGGATATTGCCTCTCAAGTCACATCCGTGCTAAATGCCTACCCAACCGATTGACCTTATCCACCTTGGATCACACATGTATAATTCTACATTGAAATCAGCTGTGTAGTAGGTTACTACCATGTTAACTGCTCACACCCTTTCCAGTAGTATTTGCTTTGTGAGATGATTCATGTACCTTTTTTCATTGTGCTGCTGGTTTAGTCATAGTGTTTGCCCTCTTATTAAAACAAACAAAAAAAAGCACTGTTACCCGAATTTCACTATGTCTGAGGAAAACTATGCTGAACACAAAACATACACACACACAAATAACTGGAAACAAAATCAAAACAAAAACACCCATAAAGCAACAAGGGCCATAGTGTACGGTGATCCTACCATAGGGTTTTAATCCTTGGAAATTGATAAAGCCAACCTTGCTTAAAGTCAACACTTTTTCTCTGTCCTGAGGTGTTGACTTAATCTGGATTCGACTGTAGAAATTGGTTCCATATTTGAGTCTTCTGGAGTCCAAGATGATAAGCCGATCATAATGTGTTGCTGTCTTTTTCATTACGTCAAAGTATTGTGTGATAAATGGTATTTGCTGTTTGCTGATTGCTGATTTTTTGTGTGGTAAATATTATTTGCTGTTCACTGATTGGTCAACCGTCACACTGACTTTTTCTTGAATTTAGGGGACAATTTGGGCTTACCCAAGGTTACTTCATTGACTCAAGGTATTCCCGTGTTCAACTCACTTTCTTGGCTTTAAACTGAACCGGGGTGGGTGATCACAGACAGTGATCAACCCAATTAAAAGCAATGCATATTTCTTATTCTTTTTAAGGCAAATAATGAATAAACCATTCTATCATGTAAAAGTAAGAATTCCAGTTGTCCTCCTTCCGTTATATTCAGAATAAAATAGTTGAAAAGCTTAAAATCAATTAAATTTTATGTATGTATTTATGCACCAAAGGCTTGCATATTGATAGATTTTTACTTTCTGTGTGAAAAAAAGTTAGAAGAGAAATGTTAGTTAAAATTGGGAGTTGTGAAAATCAGTCTTGCATCGACATGAAATCAAGGTAATTATAATTAAGTGTGGAATTCATAAAAGGAAATGGTTAAAAATTATAAAAAAAACAAACCCGAATGTATAATTTTGTCTATTTTGAAGTTTAAAGGAATAGTCGCTTAGTCACAAACAAATGCCATATATATTCAAATCTGGTGCTCTGTAATTAGAGAAAAGGCAGAGCCGAAAACTTGTGCAAAAGTGCCAGAAGATGCTTTGATAGTTTGTCCAATAGTTCTGTTATTAATGGTAACAATAGCTTGTAAAAACTGGATGAGAAATGTTTCAAGTTCTTGAACTGCTTCAGTATCTCGATCGTGGAAAATAATTTTGTATGGATAACCAAAAATGCATTCCCAGTCATTTCCAATTAAAATCTAACAAAGACTTAGTAATTTGGATACTTTATAATAAACTCCACATCCTTGAAAAAAAAATTCTACTGTTCAGTGCTATTATTTTGATATATAAATTTTATAATCTAATCTGGATTTAATATGTCCATAAGATGCTGGTGCCTTAGAAATGCTTGTTTTATGATTATTGGTTTTTGTTGTTGTTGTTTTTTAATTATTACTATCAATATTTACAATCTATAGAGATTTTATGAATGATTTTTTTAGAGGTTTGGCAGTCTGTTTTCAATATAAGTTTTAGATCTTTGTTTGATATTCCTTATATTATATTGATATTGGGAATTAAAAATTTATTCCTGTCTGAGCATCATATGCATGGTCTATTAACTGGAAAATTGCTGTTGAAGGCATCCCCTGGGAGCTCTTCTACTTGTTTCTTTTCGGTCATCCTGAAGCGAAGCTGTCATCTTGTTTTTTCCCCATTTCTTTTATGTCCTGTTTTTTTTGTTTTTTGTTTGTTTGGTTTTTTTTTGCGCTTCAGTGGTCATCCTCTATTTCATCCCTTTAGGACTTTAGGTATGTCAGTACATCTAAGGTTACAAGTTGGATGTACCAAGTACTTTTACTTTTGTACTCAAAGAGGTCTTAAAGACACTTGATCTTCCTTGACTGTTACGGACAGTGGCCATTCTTTGTTTTTGTCTGGAGAGATAATATTTTTCGTAATTTTACTCATAAATCATTGCTTTGTGGTCATTTGTGTTTTGAGAGATGGTATTGATTTAACTTTTAACTCTATCTTGTTACTTTCACCTTTGCCTCCTCTATGAACTGGGTGTGACATGGTGTCCTTAACTGACGAATCAGCAAACAAACGTGCAGAGATTCAGTAAGGTTAATCTATTGATCAAGAAAATATTGAGAAATTTTTATTAGCTCTGCTAGATTTCATTATCATTTGAATTATCTTTATTTTCATGAATGAGATCATTATTGCAGAAGTTGGTTCCAGTTTGAAGAAACCAAAAATAATTTTCTTCTCCTTTCAAATCCTAAAGATACTCCCCAAAGTGAGCAGCA
The DNA here is from genome assembly GCA_039654465.1 of Melibe viridis. NCBI lineage: Eukaryota > Metazoa > Mollusca > Gastropoda > Nudibranchia > Dendronotidae > Melibe > Melibe viridis. Next base: position 103,803 of record JBCIKM010000001.1, read on the forward strand.
AGAGCTGTTCATCAAAAAACTGCAACAATGCTGCGTAGTCTTCGACTTTATGGATCCAGTAACAGACCTGAAGAGCAAGGAAATTAAGCGTGCTTGTCTCAATGAACTTGTTGATTACATAACAGCCACTCGCAATGTTTTGACAGAGCCAGTGTACCCAGAAATTGTTCGCATGGTAAGTCTCCATAATTTGAAAATTTTGCAAAGGTTTTAAAATATTGATTATTTTGACTTTTTCGTTTTTCTGCTTTTGTTTATATCCATTTTCCTTGTCTTTTATGGAGAAGAAATAGAACTGTGAATATTATTTTTAGCTAATTCAGCTCTTCTCCTATTATGCTGGTGTTGTAAGTACTGGTAGTCAAACCATTTTGCATTTTATTGCTTGAAAAAACAAATATTTTATTTAATTTGACTATATGATGGCATTTGTTAATAGTTTCGCTCAATATTTTTTCCTGATTTAGATTGCTTGTAACATCTTCCGAACTCTCCCTCCAAATGATAATCCGGATTTTGATCCAGAGGAAGATGATCCAACTTTAGAAGCTTCTTGGCCACATTTACAAGTAAGGAAAATGCAAATGTCCACCCTTGCAATATCAATATTTCATCAGAGAAATGATTCAAGATCAGAGGAACAGCTTATGATTTTGTTCTGTACATGCTCAAACTGCGTTTGAAAAAAAATATCAATTTCATCTTCATTAAACCCTCAGACCTCTACCTGAATCTTACTTCAATTGATAAAATGATACAGTGTTAGTAAACAATAAAACTATGATTGCATACTGTCTTTCATCATGACACAGAGAACCCAGTTTCTTGTTTGATGACTGTCTAGAATTTTAATTTGGAAAAAAAAGAAAAGGATTCCAATACCTAATGGGTTTTTTTTCTTTATTCCACAGCTTGTTTATGAGTTCTTTTTGCGCTTTCTAGAATCTCCAGACTTCCAGCCCAGTTTGGCAAAAAAGTTTATAGACCAAAGATTTGTACTTCAGGTAAAGGGCCAGTAATGAAAAATTGATCTGTTGGAGTAGGTGTCTCCTTTTTGCTCATGCTTCCTTCCTTCTTTTCTCTCTCACCAAGGCTAACTGTTGTCCAAAATGATTTCTATTTTTAAAAAAAAGGAATATAACTTTTTTTTCTTTCAACTAATTCAATGCTACAGTCAAATTGTCTCTACTTTTCTTTTAAACATTTGTTTTCATCTCATTCTTTTAGTAATTCAATACTATTAAATTTCATTTGTATGCAGTTTCATTCTCACTCCCTCTCTCTTCGTTGCATGAGAGGGCTTTGTTTTGTTTTTTTTTTATTTCCTTTTTTTTTTCCGAGACAAGACAATTATCTTAATTGTTTTTAACACTGTATGGAATTTGTGAATGATTTTTGTCTCTTTTCAGCTCTTGGAACTATTTGACAGTGAAGATCCACGTGAAAGAGATTTCTTGAAAACCGTCCTTCATAGGATATATGGAAAATTTTTGGGCTTGAGAGCTTTCATTCGAAAACAAATAAATAATATATTTCTGAGGTGAGATTTGTTTGATACTCATGTCCTTTTAGAACTGTGTTGAGCTCAATGATGTTGAAGCTTTGTCAAAGTTATCATTATTTGTTTTTTTTTAAAGGGACCAGTCACTATTTATGCTCAGATGTAGTATCCTTAGCTAACAATTTAACATTTTGCAGTGGGCGGTCGTTTGGAGTCCCTGGTCAGCTCCTCTGTTTCTCCACTCTTTTGCTGAAGATGTCATTTCACCTTTTCCCTTTATTTTTTATCTTGCTTGCATCTCAGTGGTCATCCTGTATTTCATCCCAGAGTCGTAAAGCCAGTAGTTATTTTTTGTATTGAGAGATGAAAGTTTTTGTTATCATAAATCATCTCTCTGTGGCGTCAATTTATTTTTTTTGAGAGCTGTTCATTTTTTAATTAAAACCATCTTTCTGCTATTTGTAATTTGACTCATTATCATTTTTAACTAATTCTATCATCTTACTTTCCCAGGGGCGTGTCATATTACCCTTAAAACAGTAATTAAGAAACAAACAACATAAGATAGGTTTTATCATTCCTGTTTTCTTTTAAATGTGAGGAAGTTTTTGTAATAGCCTTCCTTATTTACAATTTTTTATGATTGTATTTGCAGGTTCATATATGAGACAGAACAGTTTAATGGTGTTGGTGAGCTCTTGGAGATCTTAGGAAGTATTATCAATGGCTTCGCCCTCCCGTTGAAGTCTGAGCATAGGCTCTTTCTCATCAAAGTGTTGATTCCTCTCCATAAATCACGTAGTCTTAGCCTCTATCATGCTCAGGTGAGTAGAAAGCAATATGTTCCACTTTGAACACCTGACTAATCTTTTGACTTTCTCTCAATAAAGCTTAGAATTGCCAAGTACAACAGATTTTCTATAGTGACTTCTGAAAAACCCACCTGATAACTGAGCTACTGATATCTTTTTTTTTGGTAAGATTTTTCCATTTCAAAATATTACTCCAGGAGTTATGAGATTGCCTTGCAGCTGCCATTGTTAGACTGCTGTGGCAGATAAAACTGAATGCTTTTGGGAACCATTACTAAAGTGTTTTGGCAAGTCAAAAGAAATACGAAACAGTCATGAGTAGATTGGTTGAGTAGATTGATATCACCCAAAAGCGTCTCAACCAAGTTGGAACTAAATTTTTTCACAGGGGAAATAAATGATAGCTTTTGGTATCTATTTCTTACCATAAAAAAAGAAATACCAGATCAACGCAAAACTGATCGTCATTTATATGTATCTTTTTAAAAGATATAATCAAACCTTAAAAAGTGAAAGTAGTCACAGGTACTTGCAGGGCTTCAATATTTTATAAACGGATGGTCATTCGTTACCGCACAATGCTTGTATGATTCGATAGATTGCATAGACCTCAACACTTGAGCTTCCAACCCAACGTCAAAATATTAGGACGTAATGCAATTTGGACCATTTGTTCACGAGTAGCTTTTTAATCCTGATCAGATTATTGGACTTTTCTCTTTTTCTGACAACAGAAATGTTAATTTATCATATTTATTCCATCTATCAACAAAAAGTTTGATTATATTCTGGACCTTTGCAAGAAAAAACCAAAAAACCCCAGAATTCTTTGTTTTCTAGTTTCTGAGCTATTAAAATTCTTAATCATTCAGTATAACAAAAAACTCAACAAAAACCCACAGTATTTCTGCACATCACAGATCTTCTTCTTTCTTTTTTTTCCCCCATTTTTAATACTTGTTTACATTTGCATCTATAAATTTTGTACTGGTTCCAGAGTTCACAGAAGTATGAAATACAATGATGGATATTGTGTGGATTTAAGCAACTTCTTTAATTGACTTGTGAAAAAAAAACGAGACAGTTTTTAAATGTGCAAAACCTTTTTTTTTTTTTCTTTTCAGCTTGCTTACTGTGTTGTTCAGTTTTTAGAAAAAGATGCTGCATTAACTGAAGAAGTAAGTGTTCCATACTGTGCAGTCCGGAAAAGGTCAACTTTCTCATTGGTAACCTGTTCCTTGCTCAAACTCAAAAGCTATCCACCGTTTAAAAGTCAGCCTTTCTATTTAGATTTTTAAAAAAAATTAATTTAAGATGATGGCAACAGATATAATGTTGGGTTTTTTTTTTTTTGCTTTCAGTGAAGTTGTTTTAACTATGAACCCCCTGTTGAATCATACTTGTATTGATGTGTTTTCTCAAGGCTGAGAAGTGTGATTTAGATTTAATCTTTGTCCAAAAAAACCCAAAAAAAACCACAAAAAAATATGAAGAAAGGTCTTTTCAGAAAAGCAAAAGAATGCTAGAGTAGAAAATTGCTCTTCTGTGTGTTCAACGTTTTCAATACTGTATTGTCTTTTGCTCTCTCTTTTTTTGTTGTTATTATATTGATATTAATTAATCTTTTCCAGGTAATTAAGGGTTTGCTAAAGTTCTGGCCAAAAACGTGTAGTCAGAAAGAGGTGAGTATTGTCAAGTTGTGTTATTTTTCCTACATGATAATTTGTATTTATGAGAATTATACTCATAGATTCATTTACTTTTGTTTTGTTTTGTGGAATGGTGCTTTTTCAGTAAAAACTTTCTCACAAACTGATGGACTGTGAGAAAATTGTCGTGCAGTTACATGAAATGATAATGCAGATGTGATTTGACATATAATTATATTTTAACATGAAAATAAGATCCAATCTCTAAGTTTAGGGCCAATAATCAACTTGAGAAAACTGATGTGATGTCTTTTGAAAATGCCCATTAATTAAAGAATATCAAGGTAATTTACTGAAGCTCTTGTTATCCCTGAACATAATAAAGGTTAATTGTTAAAAAAAATCAAACCAATCCATCTGGCTTGTATTTAAGTAGTTAAACGCCATTTGACTCATATGACTACCACAAGACAAAGAATGGAATTTTCGTTTTATTAAATGCCTGAACACTTCATGACGTTTTCCCTTTTCCTCAGGTCATGTTCCTTGGTGAGGTTGAGGAAATTTTGGATGTAATTGAACCCACTCAATTTCAGCGTATTCAAGAGGATCTCTTCAGGCAGATTGCTAGATGTGTGTCAAGCCCACATTTCCAGGTTTGTTCGAATTTTGATATTTCATTTTCAGTATTTGAAAATGAAATGATAAGCTAGCCATAAAATTTTTTCATCTCTTTTCTTATCCTTCATTTTGGCCAAAGCTTATATCTGTAACCATTGCTTCAATTTTCCTATGAGCTAAAAAAAAATAATCTTGGAATGGCCCTCTTCACTCTTTTTAAAGTAGGAGCAAAAAATGGGATAGACCCGAGTCCCTTAGAGAGATTCATCTTCAGACCAAAGAAATGAGTTTTGTTCACTTTCTGTGGACAGCTAGGCTATAACCAGCAAGATGAGTTTGTTTTAAGTTCTTTTAAGTAGGAATAGGCCTCGTCAGGTATTTTTATAAAAATGCCAAGTTCAGTGTTGCTGTGTTTGATGGAAATCTTGTCCTGTGTACCAAAATATTATTGATACCCAAATCCTATTTTCGGTTATCAAGAGTGAAAGACATTATAATGAAGGTAGCTGTATAGCAGGGATGGAACCTCCAGGGTTTTTTTTTCCATCCCAAAAGTCTGAGGAAAAATTCCGTAGAAGAAAAATAGGGAAAAATTGGGCCTGGACGGATTTCTATCACTTCAAATTTACATGATCCTTTTTTCCGTGGCTTTAGCTTTACCGGAGGTTACATCCGGGAACTAGAGGAGAGCATCGCAAATGTACTTGGTCAACTTATGATCGTTCGATACTTGCCATAAAAGCAGTTGAATTTAATAATCGCGATTATCAATAAATATGAGTACCAATCGGCTTGAGGTGCGATACTTTTGAACAAATTGATGCGCGAGATATTTACGTAACTGTGTCTCGGTTTATTTACATTGGCTGATCAAAGCATTGTAGAAAGATAGTCTATGCTGAATTTAGTTAAAATCTGAAATGAAAAATTCATTTCTACTGTTTTTTATCTCCTGAAATACTTCTACGAACTAATTTCCAGAGTTATTTTAACACAGTTTTTTATTAAAAGGGCCACACTTCCACCCTATACTGAGTCTATTCCGTTAAAAATCAAACATTGCCCAGGGCAGACTTTCACTGGTTCTGATAACTGGTAATTTAACCTTTCAAAGCAAGGCTGAACTTTTTTGGCATTAGGTGGGCCTCTGCTTTCCGTCGTGGTAATTGTTTCCACCTTTGCGGCAAATGGTGCAATATAGGCCAAAATCTACAGTGAAATACTGGTTTTAAAATTGGGTAGAAACAGCCCAGAGTATGCCCAGATGGCTGTTTAAGAGTTGTTTTTTTTTTAAATTTCATGAGGAGCATCCCCGGACCCCCCTAGAGGGCCTCCCGCCATCGGTAGTCAGATCTATTTAGTGCCTTCAGTACTTGGTTCTAGTCTTTATTAAGACTTTCCATTTTGGGCCATGCATCGGATGTATGGTCAATCAAATGATAAGTCACAAATTTTTGTCAAAAACAATAAGGGAGGGGGGGGGGGGGGGGCAAGTAGGGGGAGGGGATCTACCACATATATATTAAATGGTGCGGGTTCAGGTTTGTTTGTTTTTTGGGTGACTGGTTCCAACCCTGGTATAGTTCTTCAAAATTTATAGGGCTTGTATAAAGTCAAGACTCATGCCCAGGTAGTTGATCTTTATTTTTTAAGACTTTTTTTTTCTCACAAGGATGAGGACTATCCATTATATTTGATTGTATTATTGGGTATGTCTGTGTTCTTGCATGATTTGTTCTAAATTAGTGATTTGGATTGCTTTTTTCCTGTGTTTTCAGGTAGCAGAAAGAGCTCTTTACTTCTGGAACAATGAATACATAATGAACTTGATAGAAGAGAACTCAAATGTGGTCTTACCGATCATGTTTCCAGCTTTGTATCGCATCTCTAAAGAACACTGGAACCAGACTATTGTTGCATTGGTATACAATGTATTGAAAACTTTCATGGAAATGAACAGCAAGCTATTTGATGAACTTACAGCCAATTACAAATCTGAAAGACAAAAGTAAGTCTGATGTCATTACTCTTTTCAAGCTTTTCAAAGTACTCTTTTTACTCATGATTTTGGTCTCTGTTGCCATTGTCTTTAATTGTGCCTTTATCCCCAAACACTGCACTTAATGCCAGATTCAGTCGTGGGCTTAGGGTAAACAACTTGAAGCAGACAGACATATATTACAAATTATCATAAGGAAATGTCAGTCGATAAAATCACTCATTTTTTACTTTGTTGTCCACAATAAAGAGAAACTAGTTCAGTAAGTAATGAAGATAATAAACATGTTTCATTATATTGCCCACAAACCGCATTTCTTCTTTCTGTCTAACACATACACTTTTTATCTATTTCTACTTCTTCTTATGAGCAATCTTACTCTTTCTTTCTCAGTGTAGTTGAAGGATCCTGGGCTTTGATGCATTCTCAATCAGCACTAAATTAGTTAATAGAGATTATATTATAATTAGTAATTTTTCTGTATTCCTTTTCTTATTCTAAAAAGGGAAAAATTTATTCATGTTTTCCAGAGAAAAGAAAAAAGAAAAGGATCGAGAGGAGCTATGGAAGCGACTCGACCGTCTTGAGTTGAGCAAGAAAAATAAAAAATCCTAACATCTTTGGTCTGTTTTTCAGTGTGTGGGATGTGTGTATGATAAAGTAATCAAGTGTCGAGATATTTATTGTTTTTTATTTGTTTTTGTTTTCATTTTATTTATTCTTTTCTTCTTTTTTTTTTATTAGAGAAGTTAAACTTTGTTTATTATGTATTCATAATTTTCCTGTATTCTTGTGAGCTATTTGTGTTGCATTTTGCATTTCTAAGATCTGTTGTTTTGTTAAGGAACTTATGCACTTGAGCATACTTTGCTTTGTACCATAAGTTATAGTTTACATCATCATCTAGTGACACTGAATGTTCATTTTATTTTGGTGACTTTTTTTTAAAGTGTAGTTACAAACTGTTTCACCTTTGCCCTATTTTTATAAACAGACTGAATTTAGGAATAAATTTGTCAGTTAGGAATTAGGTAGACTATATTGAACTTCTTCCCTGGGGGAAATAATACTGCACAGAAAGAGCTTATGTTGTTCTATCATTTCATTCATATGGGGGGGGGGGGGGGGTTGTTTGGGGTGGTTTTTTTTCTCATCTTTTTTTTTATGGATAGGTAAATGAATAGTGCCAAAATGTTACTGGTAATCAGTCAACTCTCTCTCTCTCTCTCTCTCTCTCTCTCTCTCTCTCTCTCTCTCTCTCTCTCTCTCTCTCTCTCTCTC
>JBCIKM010000001.1:132235-146518 GCA_039654465.1 Melibe viridis
ATTTTTAAGTGTAAATCATCTCTCTACTGTTTGTGGTTTGATCTGTTCCTTCTTTTAACTAATTCTTTCATCTTACTTTCCTCTGGGTTCCTCTGTCGTCTGGCCCTAAAACCTCCAATAAACAAACAAATAAACAAATCATGGACAAAGAAGATCATGTTGGGCTGAGGACGAGCTACGATTGACTGAAACTAGTCAGGTGGGACTCTACATCACGTGACAGTTTTGTTTACATTGGTCATTATTTCATCTTTTTCGTTGGACTACTGTCGTTCTTCCATTTTATACCATTTCTCTAGAGATGTCTAGCTCTGGACTACTGCTGTCTTTGGCATTTTTTTTATAAAAACCAGACAAAGCTTATACGCCAAGCTTGGCCAAGGGGGGGGGGGGGGGGAACTTTGAAAAATCATTAAAGTGGACAATGGTCGTTTTTCCATTCGGATCTTCAAATGAGATTTTACAGAAGTCACATGCCTTTGATGTTGACCTGATTCTGTATCAAAAGGAATTGTTGGGTCAAGATTGAGTTTCACAACTACCGATTTCTGTTGTAAATTTCCCTTTTTTTTTCTACGCAGAGAGTAAAAACCTAGCAATATTTCGGCATAAATATACCCATAAACATTAATTCTGAGCTTTGAGGGGGCATGCACCTTAGTAAATCCATTTTCCAAAGTATTCACCCCAGAGCAAAATCCTTTGGACACAAAAGACATATGGACCAAAAAACTGAGATTTCAACTTTGAAAAAAAAAAAATAATTGGTTGCTATGGAAACAGAAGCCATCTTGGAAATAAACATACTTGACAATAATTTAAAAATATTCTAAACTAATCCAGATTTTAAAATACTTGTTTTTTTTCATGAAGGTTGACGGTACAATTGAGGTACTATGCTATGTTTTGTTAGTTTAAATGTAAATTTGTATTTTATACAAATTTTTTGAAAATCAACTTTTTTTTCTTCATAGACCTCCCAATCCTAGTAAAACATAAAGATTGAAAAAATAACTAACCTAGTACCTCAAATATGCATTGGAAAAAGTGTGTGAGAAGTTTGGTGGAAATTGAAGTTTTCGAGAAAATCAGCTTTAAAAATTTACCAACGTAATTTCACTGCTCAAAATATTCTTATTGCCAAAAATTGTGTTCTGGGGTGGAGGAAAACAATATGAAAGGACTATCTAATGGTTGAATCCACCTGATGCATATGTTGCCCCCTCCTGCTGATGATTTTCATGCTCAGCTATTCTTCTTCTCTGTTTGGCGTTTTTCCACTTCCACTTGGATACTCCTTTCAACTTCCGTTTTGCGTTCTTAATTTGAAATTCCTGCATTTTCTCACAATACTCCTGTGTTGTTGTGGTCCATGGAATTCCCATTTCATCCATCACTATTTTGATACCACACTTGCCATTGTTAAAACCTAAAATGGCGAGGCATGTAGCTGTTTCAACAAACCATCTGTTGCGGTTCTCGGTCTTCGGGCAACGTTCGCCAAATGAGGGCATTAAAGCTCTCATTAGCATTTTGTGTCCCCATCTTGGCACATCTTGATAGGAGCTCAGGGTCAGACAGCCTCTTGATGGTGGGGTATACAAGGGAGATGAGGTCAGGGTGAATGGTAGGTGTGTGGGGACGAAAAGGAGCTCCTGAGGCCAGTGATCTCTGGTAGTGACACCAGGAAGTTGCACCTTGGGGACAATGGCGATGGTTCGGGGACTCATCTGTGCTACTCATGTGGAGAAAACTACCAAGTACTCCAAGTTTCATTTTATTGACATCTGGAGCATTGTCTTTCAAACTTTTTGCATATACATTTGTTATCTTGTCTATATTCGGTTGAGTTAACTTGGGATTGCACTGCTCCCTGTTGCTCTTTTTTAACGTGTCCAGGGAATACCACATCTGTAAGGAAATATGGTTAATACAGTCCTCTTTCTCAATTAATATGTCATAGCCTGCGTGGGTATGTGCAGCATTGAATGCTTTTAAGACCCCATCATAAAGCATCGTTCCATACACCAACCCTCGTTTCCTTATCGATCTTGAAAAAAACTAGTCTTGCAGCCTCTGCTTCCATAGCATTTGAGGATCCCTCTGAATTTTTCATGCACTTGTATGCATGTGCCACATACCACTCTGCATACTTAGGAGAATCTGGCTAAGGGCCTTGAGGACAAGACACAAAAATTGCTGATGACTTGGGCTTCAATAACTAGACCAGTGTCAAAGTTGATGGTGACACTAACACCTGAGTGAGAAGAGTGGCCGAGCTTATGCCAAGTGCCATCAAACGACACAGTCACGACGGGGCATCCAGTAGAACTGCTACGGAAGTATTGTCTACAGTTTGTAACTAAGATACCTAGAGAGCTGAACATCGAAAAACTGACCACGAAAGGCAGCACTGCTGTGAGCAGCGGGTAAATTTTATCACATGACAGTGAGCATGCAGCCAAACAGTTAATAATGAATATTAAAATCATCACCTGCAATTTAAGGGACTTGTGGCTAGAATTGTTTTTTTCATAATTATTAATTTTTCGTCTATTTTTTTCTCCCTGAAACAATTAATACATTTGTAGAGATAAAAAAAACAAAGAAAACAAAACAATTCCAGTGTGATAGAATTATGCAATAATTTGTGGCTGCTGAGAGAACGGCTGTCAAAGTAAAGACAAGTTTTTGGACTGAAAGACACACACAGCGGTTGTTTTACAACACAAACTGACTTTCAGTGTTTGTGTGAAGTGTTAGACATGAAAATGGTATGAAAAAGCTTACTTCAATGCCTGCACCATGGGATGGCCCTCTCTCTGCCCACATGAGCTGCTCCTCATGCCTTCTCTTCTTCCTCCAGTCCTCCTCTGTATCTCAAACTCTCTTTCAACTATCCACTGTCTCTTGTTTAGTCTGGTGTTGGCAAGATCAAAAGCATTTTGCGAGAACTCACGCTAGAATAATCCTGTTGCCACCTGACAGAAGCAGACCAACGTTGAATTGACTTATTGTTAACACTCAACAAAATTCCATTTTGCTAGCAGAATAAAACTTGTGTGTTTGGGCAGCTTTGCCCAATTAGAGCTATGCAGATTTTCATTTGCAATCTGGGTGGCTTTCCTTTCACATCTTGACAGCAGCTTTTTGTCAGTGAGACACTTGTAGATGTGAAGAATGTGCTCTTTGACGAGAGTTTTGCAGAGGGGCGTAGAGATGAATTCAGCGTGTGACGTGTCATCACTTTTCTGGCGATGGCGCGGTTTACATGTCAGCACCTATGCCCAGTCTTAAGCTGGAAATTCCACGTAAAGGGAAATAACTCCGTCAAAATATGCACTATTTGTATTTAAAAATCCATATTAAAAAAACTGTTGAAGATAAACACTTGAAACTTTGCAGAACTTAAAAGCAATGAACAGACTTTGATTTTAAATTAGAATGAAAAATTTATATTAAGATTAAAGGTGAAAAATGAGGTTATGAATACTTGAAATACAGCAACGAGAAAGAAACACCAGGCTATACACCCAAGAAAGTCCACTCAACGCAAATGTTCTTCAATATTTTAAGCTGTCATGATACGAGCTAAAACAGGGCCCTTTACAAAGTTTAACCCTTAGACTCCTGGCTATGTTCAAATTTTCCCAAGCACCGATCCTGACATAAGGGACATAACTCTGAATTACTCATGGGTGTGTGTGTCTTTAAAAAATCATAACTTTTCTCATTTTAAAGTTATTGACTTCATTTAAATTGCAAAAATAGACTACACTTTATTTTCATATACAACACACTATGATGTAAAAATATTTTTAGGTTGAAAAAAAAATAATAAATTTGAAAATAAAAAATAAAATTGTGTTTTCGAGTCACTTGAATGTTTTGTTCATAATTTGTGACATTAAAGGAAGTTTGAGTGGAACTCTGCTAAGCAGAGTTCATCGCAGAGGTGTGTGTTGCACAGGGCGCATTCAAAAACAGTTTCAGGCTGTCGTCCAGTTCCTGTTTTGATGTCCTTCTGACGGCACTGGTAGCACTGCTTCTCTCTGCCCGGTAGCCGCACGTGCCGATGCTTTTCCTGATTCCGATTGGACAGCCAGCTGCTGCATGACCAGATTCTGGTGCCTCCCTTCGAATGCCTCCTTGGCACAGGGATCTGGCGATGAGGTGAAAGGTGAAGTGGTCCATTGGTTTTGAACCCTGCGGCTGGTCCATAGACTTGTACAGGAGGTACGAGTTTAGGGCAGAGACTTCAAAGAGATACCAGAAGTAGCAGCGCCACCACTTCATGCTTTTCCTGCCCACAGGGTAGTATGAGCGGAGTTGATCGTTTAAATCAACCCCACCCATGTTGGCGTTTTACACGAGAGATGCGATGAGGGAGATGATCCTTTTTTTGCTCCAAGTGGTGCAGACGATGTTGCTGATCTGGTGCATACGACACTCGCCTTTCTGGAACTTGGCCTTCAGGTCGTTGGGCCAGTTCTTCTGATTCTGACGGGTGTTGGCGCACGAATATGTGTTGCGGTCAAGGAGGTCGTTGGCGAGCTGGACTGAGCTGAAGTAGTTGTCATAATAGAAGTGGTGCCACTTATCCAGGAAACGGGCTACAGCATGATGTCCCAGACCATTCGGCATCGGTGCCTGCGATTTCCCGGTGTAGAATGAGAAGACAGTTCAATAACCAGTGTGAGGGTTGGCACAGCACCACACCTTGACGCCCTAGGAAGTTGGTTTGTTTTTTATATACTGCTTGAAATGCAGCCGTTCCTTGTAGGCAACCTTGGCCTCATCGATGCTGAGGGCTATGCCTGTTGAAGAAAAAAAATTTGCGACAGCGTAAGACATTTTGTCACAAAAATGTGAGTTGACAAGGAGACCCGTTTCCAAATTTGGCTCGCATCATACCAGAGACAGAAAAATAATTGTGACAGGAAATGTCCCGTATGGCTTTCGACATTGTGGGACTATAGCAGCAACTCATCAAGCCGGTGTCAGTATAAATACCTATAATGTGACTACTTGAGGTATTCTAGTGTGAGCGGCCCAAACATATCTGTGTGGCAGCACTCCTTGGCCTTGTCAAAAACTACTCTGTCCCTTAGGTGGTCGGGAAATATGTGTCATGAGTGACGAGTGCGCGCACGAGGGGGTGGGGGTGGGGGGGCTTTGTAAGAGGGCACATTATAATTTTGCGGAAAAAATTACTTACTCACATATGTACACTCCTTTATAGTTACCTACATTTCTAAATAGCTTGTTATTGTTTGCAACAATAAGAAGTAAAAAATAAGCAATTGGAAATAAACCGGTTTTGCTTACGAAAAGGATCCAAATTGCGCAGGTCGTATTTGGACTTACCGAAAAGATCTGCTCTCGTCGACGGTATCAAGCCTGACTTGAAAACTTAAAAAAAAATATGTACATAACAACAAAATAAACAAAAACATGCTGATTACCTGATTAGGGCGAGATATGTCGTGAGGCGTAGTGTTTAGTCTGTGCTTTGCGGTCTTTGTCGGGCGGCCCTTTGATGTTGATGGCTTAGCTATAACGCGATTGTCGTCTAATTCTGATTCGTCTGTGAACTGTCTGTTGATAGGACGTTTGTCTGCCTCTTGTCCTTCTACACACATGCTAAGAGATTACCACATTGCCTGAATTTTTTCTCACCGTTGGTCAGAACAATATTCTTCAGATCGTTTGGCCAGAATTTCCTGTTTATCTGAATTGTCCCGCAACAGTATGTATCTCGTTCATGGAGGTCATGCAAGCTGAACTGCTGAAAAAAGATTGTCATAATAAAAATGGTAATGTCTGTCCAGTTGATTCTGACCCAGAGACCAGGCAACATGATGTCCAAGTCCTTTGTCCATAGGGTGGTTGTCCTTTCCATTGTAGAAGGAAGAGTTGCATAGGTATCCATTCGTAGGATCAGCGCAGCACCAAACTTTTACTCCCCAGGGATTTGGCTTGCCTTTGATATACTGTTTTAAAAAAAAGGCGGTCTGTGAAAGGAATCATCGCTTCATCAAAAGACAAGGCAGGGCCAGGGTAGCAGTACTTCTGAGAAGCGTTCAAAATAATGTTTATCATGGGGCGAATCTTGTAAAGGGGATCATAACACTGTTCTCCACGTGGAATCGCAGCCGTGCTGTCGGCAAGGTGAATATACCGGCTCATCTCCTCATATCGGTTCCTTGACATGGCTTGAGACACACAGGGCATATTGAGCAGTGGATCAGTTGACCAATAACACTTGGAGCTAGGCAATTTGTATACTCCAAACATCATATTTATATAAAGAAAGGTACGAATGTCATCCTCTGAAATCGCCGACATTGACTCTGGAGCATTTTTTTGACGCGCATAGAGGTTAGTTTGGTCCGTAAGAAGTTCATAGGAGGAGGTTGGCAAGAATAAATCAACAAATTCTATGGGTATACTTTCATAAGAAAGATCAAAATCATTCAGAATAGGACCCTTACTGCGTGTAAAGATTTGTACCCGTTTCAACGTCTCTTAGATGATCAGTCCAAACAAAATCCAGATTGCCACCACTCACCCGTGGTTCAGCGCATCACAGAATGTACAAATGGTGACGAGTTTGGGGAAAGAATTGCAATTTGTCTTTTGTCTTTCCAGACAGTTGCTAATAAGCTCTCCGCTTGTCGCAATTTACACTCAGACTTAGAGAGTTAAATCTTTTTTTAAATCTGCTGGCCAGAATTATCTATTTGTTCTAATTGTTCCACAAGAGTAAGTAGAGCATGCTAAAAGATCATGCGTCAATTTCTCAGATGAAAAAAATTGTCGTAATAAAAATGTTGATTTCTGTCTAAAAATCTAGTCCCAAGGGACCACACAGCATGGTGACCTAAGCCTTTGTTAGCTGGATAGTCTTCTTTTCCAGTGTAAAAAGAAAAATCGCACAGATAGCCGTTAGTTGGGTCTGCGCAGCACCACACTTTGACGCCCTGTGAGCTAGGTTTTCCCTTGATGTGTTGCTTGAAGTGGAGGCGACCAGTGAAGGGGATCATAGCCTCGTCAATGCTTATAGTTATAGCTGCACCAGGGTAATAGTACTGTGTGGAGGCAGTGCGCACACAATCTAGTAGCGTACGAATCTTGTAGATGGAGTCATAACCAGGCCGACTCCGTGTGATCATAGCATTGGAGTCAGCAAGGTGAAGGTAGCGGCAGATTTCAGCATAACCAATACATGACATCACATCCGACACAGCAGGTACACGAAGAGTAGGATCTTGAGACCAGAAGAGTCTATAATTTGGTAGTTTGTGAATACCAAACATCATATTTACATAAATAAATGTCTTGATTTCTTGGGCAGTGATTGGCTTGAATGAGGATGGGGCACTTTTCAGCGAAGCATACACGTTTGACTGGGTGGCAATTCCAAAATGTCCTGAGGTAACTTTTCATGAGTGAGACTGGTGTCCACAAGAATAAGTCCAGGTATATGTGTAAATATATTGACTTCGACATTGTGCAGTTCAGTCGACCACTGCAGACCTTCAACACCTCCCTCCTCGTCACCCCCGTCATTGTCACTCTTGTCACTGTCAGCCAGCGTCGGGATTTTTCTGAGTCATTTGAATCTCTTTCATATATGTCGAAGTCACTCTCATGGTAAGAATCACTTGCGACATCATTGTTTTTATTGTTTATTAGATTATCTGCAAGATTTGTCACAAGATTCGACAGAAAGTTGAAAGCCATTTTGTGAACCTCATGGAAAAAACACCCTTCAGTTTTAAAAAATCAGTTCCCTTGCTATCGTATCGAATCGCATGTTGTAAGGACCTAAAAATAGCTCAAAGTGTCGTCTTTCGTATCAATACCGTTTTGAAGTACTGGAATCGAAAGTTTAGCAGTAAAAAATTATTAAACGAAGTTAGTCCATGTAGTTACTGTATCGGGCGTTTGTGAGCGTTGCGGGCCTAGATTGGAGCTGGCGATTTCGGGGGATTTATGCCTTTAAGGTTAATATTGTCTTGAGCGTCATTTATTGATGTCGCTCTGTCAGTGCTGTACGGCGACCAGTGGCACGAACGGACAAAAACTCATCGGCGCCATTTGGGAATAAAGTGTTAATACTTGTACCAATTCATCATCCGATTGCAGCAATGCTAAATCAACTATTTTTCTATTTCAATGTCGCTTTCTTAATCATTTTCCACATTGCTATTGCTATCCATGGTTGTTGTTTGGTAGAGATTCCTCAGACAGACGGTGTCTGCCTTGCTTTGAATCTTGCAGTAAGAAATTACAAAGTCTTGGTCGGGCAAATGGCTACAACCTTGGAACAGAGCTGCTACGTGCCATGGAAGAAAGCTTTGAAGCGGTATTCTGTCTCCATTCAGACTTCTTGTCACTGAAATGTTGGAACAAATGCAATATGACAAAGATTTCGCTCTTGTCAACTGTAGGCGCGTGACTTCGTATAGTTGTACTTCCCAGGTTCATAGTAAGTTGTACCCCACGCTTGGCCGAACTTGCCAGGTCCCCATCTCCTTTCCCGTGGTCATGCACGTGGACAACAAGACAACAGTCACTCAGGGAATAACGTCTATGAGAGTAGTCAGTTTATAAAGTTTAATACTCACATAATTATAGAAAAAAATCAAGTCCAACAACATAAGGAATAATGAATTGAGTATGAGAGTCTCTGATAAAATGAAAAGGATGAATTAATGAATATGAATATGAATCCGAATATAATCTGAATGTAATGCTCGTAAAACTGCCGTGCAGCCCATTATAAGGGCCCACCCACAAGGAATCATGGGATATCCTAACACAACCCTCCCCTTAGGCAGAGCTTTCCCATCCCAAGAAGCAGGGTGGAAGTTACATTGTCAGTCAATGTGTCTAATTCTTAACTTGTCAACCCTTTAGCATCTAGGATCCCAGGAAAATCTAAGTCACTAAGTCTGACGTATGTTCATCTACTTAGACTTCTCCCAAGTCTAGAATTTCCCATGACTAAGCAACAAAATATATTGTCGAGAACCCATCTACAACTGTCTTTGTGTCACCACACCTGAAAGACAGAATCCAGGAGGAGGTGTCAGTTGCATCCATCCGGATAATCTTAGTGAGGATAATATCGTCACGAAAGATGAGATTGGAGCTAATTTATTGTATTCATAGGATGATGGAAGAGGAAGTACCCAAGATTACCAACTTCTCAGGTGACAGACTGAGAGAGGTTAACCTTAAGTGTGACCCAAATAAATCTGGGGGGATTTAATTTAATTTGACAAAGAAAAGGAATTTTCAGACATAACCTACTTAATAACAAGAAAGTCACTGTCTAAAAAATAAAAGGGTTGTCTGACAAACAAGGGATGGCCTAACAAAGTAGGGATGGTTATGGCGTAACCTACTTGCTTACACAACAACAAACTTCATCTGCTGCAACAGTACTGCAGCCTTGCGGTCATCTTCAAACAGGTCCATCAGCTGCCTTAGAGAGTCCGGCGCCAAAGATTTGCTGAGAGTTATCTCTGATGACAAGAAGGCTTTGTAAAACGCAAAGTGTGAAACATGGTACTTCACACAATCAAACCAGCAGTTCCATCTGTAACAGGAGAAAAAAAAAAGTAGACAACCTCTTACCAGTCTGTAAATGACCTTTTTGTTACATATATTTTCCAAGCTAAATTAAAATATTTACATGTAAAATAAGAGCCTCAAGAACTTCAAAAAACATTTACTGAACTTGTAGAAAGAGCAATCCAGACCAAACCAAACAACCCACAACAAGAACCAATAACAATAATAGCTCTTCTTACTAACAAAACTACAGTAGAAATTAAATAGAAACAATAACAATAATAGCTCTTCTTACTAACAAAACTACAGTAGAAATTAAATAGAAACAATAACAATAATAGCTCTTCTTACTAACAAAACTACAGTAGAAATTAAATAAAACATGTGTTTGCTATGCATATGGCTCGGAATGTTTACTTTGGTATTGAATGTTGCTCTTCTGTTTTATCATCAAAGTGACTATTCATCCACATTCTAACAATATTTCAAGGTATTTAATTGCATGCACGTCATCACTACGCGTTGCAGGGCAAACCATTGTATAAAGGTAGCCATTAAGTCAAATCTTTAGTCAATCACCATTGAAAATACTAAGGTACCTATATAAAAATAGGAAATTTAATTTTCTTACAAACCAATGTTTTTCCATGGTTCAAACAAAAGTGCACTTTACCTCCCCTTTTCACCATAAATTCCCTGCAAAATATTATAAACATACCCGGTAGGTATAGGGCAGGGGTCCATTGTCACAGTCTTCCCTGGCATGCAGTTCTTATATGGGCAAGGAACCTTGCCTTCCGTGAACATGCTTTGTAAAACATAGCATTCATGTTCTTCACAAACATGTCAACCAGCTTAAATGGTCTTTTGAAAGCATCACCCAACAAATTCATCACATGAGCCAGGCAAGTGATATGTACAGCGTTGGGAAAGAACCCACTCAGCACAGTTTTAAATGCCTTCCGCATATAGGCTGCATTGTCAGTCCGTCCTTGTATGAAGGAAAGAGAACACCGGTCTCTGACACACTCCGTCACCGGGCCAGGTGGTCCCCTAGGCGGCGCGCCCTCGGCCTTTGAGAAGCCCAACTTCTCTGGGGAGAGGGAAACGCCAGCCTCCAAGCGGTTTCTGATGCCAGTCCAGCTTCGCACCCTCTGGACTGTTTCACTCCCTCGTGAGACCAGCCCCGGGGCATTTTCATCGGAGGGGGGCGGGAGCATTGGTCGCCGGGGTTTCTGCAGACTGAGCGTCTAGTCGCGCCCGCGCCCTTCTGCGCCGCCGGTCCGAGTTTCCTATCCTCCGAGAACGCCACCCCCCGAGGGATCGGGCGTCATTGGTAGCCACCACCACGTGTTTTCTTTATTCTCTCTGTACGCCCTGGTATTCACGGGAGGTGAACCGGGGGGGGGGGGGGTCTGGAGCCCGGGCAGGCTGTCAGGGAGACCGGAACCCAAGTCACACCTATCTTATGCTCAGCTAACCAATCCCTAAATCTTTCACCGCACTCGTGTATGGTATCGTACCCTCCATCGAGCCTCATTACCGGGCAAACGAGGACCAGGTGGTCCACGCTTTGTGTTGCTGCTTCTTAACGCGGGCAGGTCGGGTCCGGCGCTTTGCCCCACGTGTGAAGCATTTTCCTGGTTCGCGCCTGTCGGGTCCGCAACCTATTTGCCGCACACCAGGTCGCCCTCTCGACCATGTCGAAGCCCGGTAATTTGGCACCGACGCTTTCTATGATCTCTCCCCCTTTGGGGGTGTTCTTCACCCACTCTTTGTGCCACCTGGCGTTTGCTGATGGGGCCTCTTCAGCTAGGGCCCACATGAACGGGCGGCGAGACTTGAGTCGCGACTTCGCAGGGGCCACCGAGCACGCTAACAGTAAGGGGGACATAGGGTTTGCGTTCGAGGTTGCGTGGTGCACTCTCGCTAGCTCCTATCGGCTTCCTCACGCCTGGTGTGAGGGGGGGGGGGGGATCGCGCTGAGAATGGGTAGCCAGTCGATCAGAGTTCCCGGGAGGGCGCCCGTCATGAGGCGGAGACTCTCTCTCAATTGTATGTCAACAAGTTGAGAAGAGGGGCTTCGCCCCCAGACCGGGGAGGCATACTCGGCGGCGCTGAAGGCCAGCGCTACGGCGCTGGTCCTCATTACCGGCGGGCTGGCTCCCCAGGCCGAGGTTGCTAGTTTCCTCAGCAGAGTGTTACGTTTCGCGACTTTCTGCGCGACAGCCGTTGCAAGCTGTCGATAGGAGAGGGGGCGATTGAGCACCACACCCAAGTATTTCGGATGCCTGTCATGTCTGAGGAGGTCGTCCCCGACCCGGATCTCCAGTCCCTTATGAGCCGACTTACTATGTAAGTGAAACACGGACGATACTGTTTTCTGCATATTCATCCGGAGGTACCACCGGTCAAAGTAGTGCTTCAGCCGGGTGACATCCTGGCTCAAGACCTCCTCGAGCTCTGCGTATTCTCTTGCCTGGTGGGCAAGCGCGATGTCATCGGCATAGGAATAGATGTTACTCTTTGTACCAGTGATGTTGGCAGTGTACAGGTTAAACAGTATTGGAGCCAGGACGGAACCTTGGGGCACTCCGTTCTTCATGCGGAAGACACGAGGCTGGTGGATCCACCCATCTCCACCTTGAAGCATCGAGGTCCTAAGATGGCGCTTAGTATACGCACAGTCCGTCTACAGCTCACCGTTTTCGCAAGTTTGAGCCTCAGCCCGTCAGCCCAGACCGTATCGAATGCCTGAGATAGGTCGATCGTCACAAGGCCTGTCTTCAGGTTTTTCTCAAAGCTATTCTCCACGTGCTGGGTTAGGGCGAGAGCTTGCTCGACGGTACCGCGATTAGCCCGAAAGCCCGCTTGCTCGTCTGGGATCTGGGGATCGAATAGGGGCGCAAGTCTTCCCAGAAGGAACCGCTCCACCAATTTCAGGGGGCAAGTTAGTAAAGAAATTGGGCGATATGAGGCTGCTTCAACGGGTGATTTGCCGTTCTTTAGAATAGCCAGGACACGAGCGACTCGCCACTGCGGTGGGAGCCGGCCCAACTCAAGGATACCTGAGAAGGCGAGAGCGAGCCACCCTCTGGCTGCCAGACCCAGATGGACAAGAAAATCTGGGAATATTCCGTCCACGCCCGCCGCCTTGCCTGCCTTCATATAACTAAGCGCCCGATCAACCTCCTTCGTGGTCACGTCTCCGCCGGTCTCGCCAACCGCCGGCATCTTATTTACGAGGGGCCTGAGCTCTTTCCTGCAAGTTCGTTCAAATGCTTCGTTGGGGGCGCGCTGACTTCTTCGTCGTAGGTCAGCCGCTATCTCGTCTGGAGTGATTTGGGGGCCCCCCTGGACTGGTTTCTGTAGTACGTTCCATGCGTGGCGGGAGGACTTCGAAAAGTCAAGGCTTTCCATCGTTTCCCGCCAGCGGTCGCGGCGGCCGGCTGTTAAACTTTTCAGTAGATCCTGACTGGCCTGATCGTTTCCGGTCGCTCTATACTCCTCGTAGAGTCTTTTGCTTTCGTCAGTCCAGCAGGGGACATACCACTCCCTATAGCCCCTTGGTACAAAACGCTTCGCACTTCGGAGGATGAGCCGGGTAAAGCTTAGCATTGATGTCACACTTGTTGGGTCTATGTCCAGGCAGGCGGTGTCAACGTGCTGCGCGAATCCCTCCCAGTTTGCCTGTCTAAAATTCCACCTCGGGAGGGGCAGACTATCTGTAGTGCGTACGAAATCGCCGGTGAAGAGGAGGACGGGTCAATGATGGCTCCTGGGGAAACGCTTTAGGACTTCTCTCTCGGCTAGGGGGTTGCCGTCTCGGGACTTCGGTGTTAGGCAGAGGTCGGGCGTGTAGTCCCTACCTCCACCTGTCATGACAAACGTTCCGGGCTGTGTCGGGTCGTAAACAAGGCACAGTCCTCTTTCCTGGATCCACTCCCACAGCTCGTCGCCAGCGGCTGTGTTTTGGGAGTACCCCCACGCCGTGTGCCGGCTGTTTAGATCGCCGGCTATTACTACTTTTTCGGAGCAAGCCACCGCCGCCCAGTCACAGCCCCTCCAGGCCCTGTTCGACGGTTTATACACACAGATCACGTTGACATCGCCATGCTGAACCGTTGCGAATTGGGCACCGTTACTCGCTGTGTAGGTGCTGAGGTCTCTCGTGGTCCCCGGTTTCCTCGAGTAAATCGCGACTCCATGTTGGGCATGAAAGACGCAATTCATATGAGTGAGGCCGGGGGATCTGGGAGCGGGAAGGCGGGTCGGAAACTCTTAGGTGAGTTTCCTGAGCGAGGAACAAATCGGCCTCGTACTCTTGGCAGAGCCACCGATGAGTTTGCATTTCGCCGCGCTAAGCCCTTCGACGTTTAATGAGAGAATACAGAGTCTAGCACCGATCTGTATTACCTTCGGCCTGGCGCTGGCCCTGGGATTGCGTGCTTTCCCAGAGGAATCAGTGGGGTCCCTCTCCCCGCTTACAGTTGGTCTAGAAGGCAGACATGCCAATATTACGGTTTCGCCGTAAAAAATTACGGCGAGGAGCTAAAAATTATGGGTTACGGGCGGGTGTCGCAAAATTACGGCGAAAAAATACGGTTTGATTAAGTAGATACTTTTTTGTGACTACGGGGAATTTTCAAGCTTTTAGAATAACTTTTCCTTTGATTAAGCCGGGATACCAAAGCAAGC
>JBCIKM010000001.1:146618-195094 GCA_039654465.1 Melibe viridis
CAAAAAATATCATCCCTCCTTACAAAAATAAGCAATGGCCATTACATATAACAGCATTATGGTACAGGAAAACCCAAGATTTTAAAACCCCCTTTGTGTACAAAAGTACTCAGTACATTTAACTTGTGACCCTGCAGTCATGTGCCAAAAGGCATGAAATAAGGGGTATGACCACTGAGTCGAAAACAGAACAACAAAAACAGGACATCACAGAAAAGGAGAAAAAGTAAAACGATAGCTTCAGTGTAAAAGAAAAGAAACAGAAGTAGAAGAGCCCACCATAAATAAATAAATAATAAAAGGAGGTAAAAATACAACAAAGAAAGAGATAAAGCCACAAAAACTTAAAATCTCACACATATTTATTTCAGCCAACGGTCATGCCCAAATAAAGAGAGAGTGTCTAGTTTGAAACTAGAGGTTGACATGGGTCCAAGTACCTCCGTCTCAGTCAACATGCTAATGCTGAATCACATGACAACATAAAAGCTAGAGTAAGACGGGTTTTAACTTGCTGGTAAGAAGTCTGTGTGTAACATTTAGCCAATTTGATCGTGAAGCTTTCCAAAGCTAATGGATACCTCAGAACAGTCTGATTTGACAGCATACTCCAAGGTTTCTTATTGCAGGAAGAGTTGTAGAATGATGTAAATAAATACGTTTTAAGTTTTCATCCGTATAGGAGCTCCGATTTTACTCCTTGAAACACTCGCTTAACAGTGAGAGCATGGGCATGGTGACACATTACGCACGGCCAAGAACTGACTGCTGAACTAATGTGCTTGCAAGTTAAGTAACACATGTTTGCACATTAGCGTAATTATTAATTGAAGACAGAGAAAGAATAAAAAAATTGTAGGGAATTCGGAAGAAAAATGGGACTGCCATAATCAGTACGCAAATTAGTATTCAGTACCCGATAATGGGTCCTTTGACTACAACCCAGCCAACTCTCAATTGTACCTTATGGAAACCCATACACCCTTTCAAAACATTTCTCGATACCCAATATCTATGACGTCGATGGGTCGCCTGCAGCAACGCTTTGTTACGATACTGTGTATTTAAAGCCTTAAAGTTCCAGACACAGTCTAAATTTTTACATTTTATTGTTATTTTTTATTTTCAACCTGGTGGGTCAAATCGTAACAGTTATGATTTTATCATGGCGGTTGGCTCTATGAACTTAGATCAACACAACATTTTTAAGCACGAAACAATCAAAATTGGTAAAGTAATCAAAATTGCATGTGCAAGCAAAAATAACTTTTTTTTTAGATGATATAATTATTAGTATCAGGAAAAAATGCATGTTTCATATCATAGGCCATGGGGCTTACAAGCAATGGCCCTAAGACGAGGCGGATGAGGAGCACGGGTGGGCGTGACAGGGGGCGTGTCTGGGGTGGCGGAGGTGCCGTAATTATGCGGGTCATAGGAAACACCTTGCTCCTTCTGCACTGTGATGTTGTGTCGAAAATCTATAGAAACAAAACAAAAAAGTATATAATTTAATATCAGGGATGCCAGTTCAATAAAGTTGTATCAGAACAAAAGTGTCTACATGAACAACACACTTAGAAATGTCAACCTAGTTATTAAAATATATGTATTTTCTAGATCAAATGCGTATTTTTAAAAAGAAATATGTATCCACCATCCGATGATTTAAAGCTGAGAAGACATGAGATGCAGGCAATAATGCATAAGTCCAAAGGTGCAGCAGTAATCGAATTGTAATATATCCAAAAACAAAGAATGAAATATCCACAACATTTTACATCACATATCTTCCCTGTTACGATTAAAGTTTCCCTGTTACGATTAAAGTTGTGCAAGACACTGATATTTTGCTGACCAACCGCCTTTGCCACCCTTACAGGCCATTCAAATGGCTCAACTGTGGAAGTTGAGCACCTTTTCGCTCTTTTCCCCGACTGCATTGTCCCGGATTTTATTTTCTCCAAAATAAGGATCCCAACCTGGTGGGGACCCTGAAAGAATCTTTCATATGGCCTGGGCGAGAGCTAAGATGATGTGATAGTATTCACCCTCCTTTTTTATCATATTGATAAGGTATGACTACTGCAGTACTAAATAGTGAGTTCAGGAACAACGTTCTGAGAAGAGATATACCAAATAGCAAGTATGCCAAACAATACCATCAGAGTTAACTGCTAATAAACTGGATATTTGAAGGAGCTCCATACCGATTTTTGTGATGCGTGATCACTGACTTGGAGGGATACCGAAAATTCATATTTTTCCGTTATGATTGAATTTTCGTATTTACTTTAAAAATTCTTATAAAATTCTTATTTTTCAAACTGGTCGGCATCTTTGCAAGAAGCTCACAAGTTCAGTTTCCATGAAATAATTTCGAAAAAATTGCAAGTGCTCTAATACTCTCTGATTGAATATAAAGAAATTTCCTATAGCAACCATTTTACAACACACACCTTCTGTCTTTTAAAAAATGCAGCCTTGAACTTGAAACAAAGAAATGGACATAGACATAGAACTTACCAGAAGGTTCACTAATCTTCCGCCCTCCATATTTCAACGCTTTCAAACGACCTTTGCGACTTTTCCGTTTCTTGGGCGTAGGTTTGTGCATGACTTGTTGAAGAATTAAAACATTCAGCTCCCTTTCCAACAGCTCAATCTCCCGCTCTGCAATATCTTGTTCCCGTTTCTTCAACTGATCCTGCTGAAGCTTCTGCTGCAGCTCTGCCTTGGTCAGCTCCTCCTCTCGAGACCGCAACTCCTGAAGACAAAAGACATTACAGAAATTGGTGAAGGTATGTATGTGACTTGTACGGGCAGTTTTAACCAAAATTAGGGGACAATAACAGTGATGTGGGAGAGCAGTGTGAGCACAGACTGTGGGTATGAGGGCTTGGCCACGGCACCTGCCTTGTTGTTATCAACTGTTCCCTACTCTTCCCTCTCTCTCTCTCTGCTTATAACGAACTGCAGTTAAAAAAGGCCGCAAGGACCAGTCTTTTTAACTGGCCCGTGCTCAGCCCTAGTATGTACCTTCTCTCTACTCCTCAACTCATCAAACATCTGCTCAATTTCAAGGCGCCAGTCGTCTTGCATAGAGTGAAACGAATCATCATGGGTGGTGATAAAGGGTGACATGGAAATTTCTTCAAGACGCTCCAGAATCTCATAGAATGTTGGTCTTTCATGAGGCTCTTGGTGCCAACAATCTGTGGATCAAAAACACACGTACAATAATTAAAAAATAAGATGAGAGAAGAGCAAGCTCTCTTTCATTTGTTTACTTTTCCAAAACAGCTCAATCAAACTCAAATTTGTGAACAAAAAGATTGTATACTGATCACCCTGTGGGACATAAAGACATATTTTAATTTTTAAAATCTATTTCATTTCTTCAGACTACATTTTCAAGAAATTTCAAAAGATTTAGTACAATGATATCTTTCAAATTAAAACCTAAATTTGAAAAAAAAAAAAAAAAATTGTCCATTTTCGTAAAACTAAATCCTCTGACTACAAACCTGGCCCATCTTATTTTCATTTTGAGTGTGTCCAGCTATGTGGAAGATAACGGTAATGAACAAATTATGAACAAACCACATACCAATACAATCTACTTAGTGAAGGTTAACTTTTCCTCTAACATGAATGCGCACCATCCAACACCATTATAAACCCACCCGCATAATCCTCAATCAAACTTTCTGTCAATTTGACAATGACTGTAGGTATACCTTGTCATTCTCATGCATCCAGAGTCCTCTGTATTGAAGGGTGTGTCTGCACAATACACAGGTATTATCATTATTCTCATTATTGCATCATTATTTACCTGTCATAAGCTGCGAAAACATAACTGGACACGTGGAAGGGATGGGGAGGATGAGTTTGTTGACAGCCACACCATATGCCACTCCCAGAGCATCAATTCCTTTGTAAGGCATTTCTCCTGTCAACAGCTCCCATAGAACCACACCATAACTGTTCGGGAAGAAATGCAATGCTAAGTTAAGAGGCTGGAGGAATTTATTATGATGATGATCTCACCATAGTCCATGTTTCAAAGAAACTGCCTTTTAAAAAAAGGATGAAATGTCACAATAACATTTTTATTGTTTGTTTATTGGTGGTTTTAGGGCCCCATGAAACACGAGGGCAATAGAGGATCCCAGAGGAAAGTAAGATGGTAGAGTTAGTTCAAAGAGGGAACAGATCAAGCCACAAACAGATAATTCATCTAAATATCAAATACTATCTCTCAAAACACATATTGACACCAAAGAGAGATGATCTATATTGACAACAAATATCTCCCTTAACAAAAATAAGCAGTGACCATCACCCATAACAGCATCATGGTCCAGGAAGACCAAAGATCTTTAAATCCCCTTTGTGTACTTAAGTACTCAGTACATTTAACTGCATGAAATAGGGGTTGACCACTGAAAACCAAACAGGACAACAAACCACAAGAAAAGGGGAAAAAGAAAGACAATAGCTTTAGTGTAAAAGAAAAGAAACAGGAGCAGAAGTGCCCACCCGGGAAACACACCAACCGCCTGCATCACAGTAACAATTTGCCATGCTTAAGTAATGAGTTGACGGATTTATGAAATAAAAACAATGATAATAATAATAGTAATATTAATCTATTATCATGGTGGTGCTAAGATCATGTGACCTGATTTTGTAAAACATCAAAGGTTCTTCAAGTAGACCTTAAAACAATCTGGCAGAGTACAGTTTGTGCTTTTTTTTTTATTTATTCCAAAGATGAGATGTACCTTAAAACAAAAGTGAAAAGCCTAAAATGGCTATCTAATAAAATTTAAGCTCTTCAAATTCAATTAGAAAAACAAGCAAATATGAATCCTGCTTTTCATTCACATTGAGGCTCCGTTTCAAGATTCAACCACCTGTAAACAATAACAATGTGTACAGACCATTTGAAAAATTGCAAACATACAAAGGTGCTTAAAAATAATAAGTAAGCAGCTCAGCTTTGTTGCAAGTAAATTCTCAGTATTGCATTCATTGACATTTTAAATTGATAACCAATGTTGCTCAAAAATTTTAAAAAAAACAGAAAAAAATGTAGTTGGGCCTACCAGATTTACTCACACTTGGTGTCAAGTTGGAGATGGGCATTTCTTGGCAGGGGGCATTTTTGGCAAAAGTTCTTTTCATTTATTTTGTTTCAAACTAAATATGAATAGGGATTCTTGATTGAGCATGGCGGATGATGAACAATTTCCATTCCAGTCAGCTGTACAGTTATCAGCCTCTGGTAGCAAAATTATCAGCAGGCGATTCAACGCCGGAATATTCTTCTAAATACAGCCTATAAAAGTTAAGTTAGTGTCACCATAACGGTCCTAATTTTCTGAACAGCTGCGCTTGAATTTTAACAATCATTTGTCAGTTTTAGGCATCAAATATCATCATCAGCAGGCAGCATGCAGAGAAGTTCAGTCAAGT
Source organism: Melibe viridis (assembly GCA_039654465.1). Lineage (NCBI taxonomy): Eukaryota > Metazoa > Mollusca > Gastropoda > Nudibranchia > Dendronotidae > Melibe > Melibe viridis. The sequence goes on from JBCIKM010000001.1 coordinate 152,103, forward strand.
TTTGCTGACCTCTCACCCCTGCCTCTCACTTACAGTAATCCCAAGTCCATCCGGGTCAATTATCTTCTCACCAAAAGTTGTTTGCATAATAATTAATAATTCGCAAAAGTCCCCTAAAAAAAAAAAATCTTATTTCTTCCGTGAGTCTTCTATATTACTAATTCAGACGGATGAGAGGAGAAAAGGGGCGTTGGCCTGATAGCACTCTCCATGAACGAGACTGTGATTGATCTCTTGCACCATGCATTAGTGCCAGCACAGAAGTCTGCATGCGACAAGCCAACAGTCAGGGCTCAACGCAAACTACCAGCATGTGAATCTACCAGCGGATGAGTAATGGTAAAATGAATGCAATAAACAATGGGATTTGACAAATTAGAATAAAAGAAGTGACAATTACTAAACTTTATAATCATCTGGACGTCTGAAAAAGTAAATAAACAACCATGTGCAGAACATCTAAAAATAACTACAGCTGTGAATGCAGTGTTGAGAACGCAGCTTCGATCTGAGTGGAGGCGGGTGTCTGAGTCAACGCTATGCTGCCAGTATTGTTCCCTCATACCGGGTGTGCTCTCCACCACTGAAATAGCATGGAGTCATAACGCACACGTGTTACACAGTATAACGGTAACATGAATGACCTTCACAATGGCAGTAGGCGTAGGTAGTGACAGAATGAAAAAAAGAAGAATGCAGTGTAAAACATAATCAAGTAACAGCGGATTTCATTTTGGACGGAAATCTGTCAATTGACGGAAGATTTGCAGGTCTGTGTGTAACACAACAGATGAATCATCTCAATGCAGCACACACTCTGTGACAACACACTGCATGTGGAGATGCAGGTCTACCTATTCATGTCATTAATACTAATAAATGAAGCCTTCTGACTTCCGGATGTGGATAAATCATGATCACAATGATATTAAAACACCATCTGTGATCAGATTTTAATCATACCTCCAAACATCACTTTTCTTGGAAAAGCGAGATGATTTGATGACCTCTGGCGCCATCCATGCATAGGTGCCAGCAGCACTCATTCTTGTTGTCTTTTCCACTTCTCTTGCCAGTCCAAAATCAGTGATCATTAAAGTCTTTTGGTACAGGTCCCCCCCATCCACTGGCTCCTTAAGTAAAACTGCAAAAAAGTTTAAAGAAAGGAACCCAATAATTAAGACACGTACATAAACTTCTACATATGTTAATGAGCAATAAAAAAAATATCAACATGAACATCATTTGATCAGTGTTTTCACCAGAGTGCACCATTGCACCTTTCACACCAAAATATCGAAAGGTTCACTGGGAAAGGATGCAAAGGCCCTTCTGGGCGCATTAGGTAACAAAACAGAAAGGCTCAAGAGAGTTTTTGATCCTAAAATAATTGTCTTGTTCTAATAACAAGATTGAATGATGACTAAGGGGTAATTTTTTCTTAGATCAACACGGCTTAAAACCAATAAAAACCTCTCAGGTAAGGGTGCCATTGTTTAGCTGGTATACATCTCAAGTCAGTATGTTTTGCTCTCATCTCAAAAGACAAATAAGATAACACTAAACAGAAAATGGTATAGGCACATTGCTGAGAGGAGTCAAAGCCGTAGAATGAAAGTGCCTGGAGGTTTTTTCAGTGGAAGTCGCTGTCAGCAACTCTCTGGTTTATCGCTGGGCTTGAAATCACTTTTTTTTTCAAGTGGCGGATGGCTCAGTTGGTAGGCCCGCTTTACTGGCAGTAGCCAGATGATGGGTGCTGTGGCAGTTTTATAATACGTCGAACCCCATATACAGGGACAGAAACAGATTTCTATTACAAACACAATCTGACGATAACCAAATAAGGCAACTGGCTACAAAATTAAGCTGAATGATGGTTAATAATAAATATGTTCCTACGCTATTAAATGAATTACAATGTGAACAATTTTCCAGCCAATTTGAATGAAATTATTGTTTGAGCATCTCGTGTGCTCTTTAGTAGTGAGTTCCAGATTTTGAGAGCAAAGCAGACAAAAAGTTTGAAATTAGCTCAGGGCACTTTTAACCTAGTAGTGTCAGATGACAATAAATGACGGGAAGGGGTGCAGGGAGTCAAGTTGAGACAACTGTAAGGAAGGATGTAGGAAAGGCAGCCAAAAAGGGATAAAAAAATGAAATAATTAGAAACTGGTTTTCAGTCGGTACATTGCCAAGAACAACCACGAATGAGTTTGAGAAATAGCCAAAAGAAACCTTCCAAAACCCCAACAGTTTCAATTCTGATGAAAAAATAAATTTTGTCATCATTGTTTACTAACAATCAGAAGGCCATTTTCATTTCTAAAAAGAAAATAAATCAATTGATGTGCTCTCAAACACAACCCAATGCCTGGATCTCAAACAGGATGATGAGTCACAAGACTAAAATTTCATTATATTGAGGTGAGATTCTTCTAAAAGAACCATAGAAGGAACCATCATGACCATAAAAAAATCACATTGAAGACACAACTAGACTTACTGTTACTGGACTTGAGATCTCTGTGTACTAAGGTTAGTGGTGCTTTCTCATGAAGATAGTGCATGCCGAGTGCAATTTGCAAAGCCCAGTTCACCAGAATCCCTGGATGAATCCTCCGCCCATTCAGCACCCGATTCAAGGAACCCCCTGCTGCATACTCCATCACAAGGCACAGATTTGGTGGGTTTAGGCACACACCCTTCAGTGGTGCAATATTTATATGATCCAACAGCCAAAACAATTTCGCTTCTTTCCTCACATTTTCAATTCTCGTACTCACAGGTTCATCTGGATCCTGACGTGCTGCCTTAATAGCCACAGTTTCTTGCCTCCATTTTCCTTTATAGACCTTTCCAAAGCCTCCAACACCAATTACTTCCTCAAAATCTAGCTCTTCAAAGTCAATTTCAAAGGGTCTATTATCTTTTGATTTAATATCCTGTGGTAAATTATCAACATTAAGTTGAGAATCTTTGGCAACAAAATTACTGGGGAAAATGCCCTCTTTCCCCTCAGCTCTCCCCATCCACCAACCATCATCGCCGGAATCAACAGACAGGACCTGTACCTGAGTTCCCCTTCGCAGGGACAGCTCATCTTCCCTCGCAGCTTCATAATCGAAGATGGCAGTCCATAGTGGACTGTACTCCACTTCATTTCTAAGCCTACGCTGTACATTCTGAGGGGGTTCCATCAAGGCGGCTGACACTGCCTTGTGTCGCATTCGATGATTTAGACTTTAGAAACCCTCTTGATAAAATGAAGTTTGTTGTGTATTCATTGTTGTTGTGCCCACCCAACCCCAAGTCTTGTCAGGGTGGGAGGAAGTATTTGTGGGCATTCCTTCCTAAATACTGTAATAAAGGATTGTTTCTTGATAATTTTACATTTCTCCAGTTTGTTAACAGACTTTTAAAGCTTAAAAATCGCGAAACGGAGGAACTTATCAAGTTCAACCTCTCATGTGTTGACGTTTGGTCGTGTTGTTTTGACACCTTTGTCCAAGTTAGAGATCTTGTATTGTTTTCAACACCGCCATGTTCACGTAAACCTTGGCCTTAAAGCACCATAAAATGAGGGCTTCCATATCCAATTGAAACATTTGGTTCAATCATTCACACAAATTTCCATCCGTAGAGCATTGAAGAAATAAAAACAACAAAAGTCCAGCACTTTCAATGTCTGCGACCCTGGTTCCGCTCTCGGTCACCGTCCCTTTCCTTACTGACTGTCGCCATTTCTCGTTCCAGCTGAGACCCTGGACGGGAACTGAATCCAAGTGTGAAAATGGCTGTTCATAACAATTCGTGACTGATAAGAGAGTTGAATATGTGATAGTCTTGTAAATAACGTCCTCCTTCTGCTCCTACCATGTGACAGGAACAGATTTTGTAATTAATGGGATCTCACATATTAGATATCCTTCGTCAGGGAATATGGGCTTCCTTGACAGGAGGATGGTTTTACGATCCTCAACAACAGGTTTTCTGCAACACATTTCACCTCTATATCTGGGTACTTCTTCTAGCATTTCCACTGGTGATTTACGCCGTAAGTAGATTTTGCCTAAAATGTTAGTGAAACCTGTTTTATTCTGATGGATTTTTCTTTACGTGTGGGGACATCTTATAATAATATCTGCCCAGTTCGTACCCCCACAGGCAATTTTATTATGCATGTTTACTCCTGCTTGTTCGTTTTTTTGTGTGTATTCGTAACTGGACAGTTTTATGCTATTTTTGGATCACTTGTGTGTTATGTGTGTCGGATCAGGGTTTGCTGACGTGTGATTGAATAGTTAAAAACAGTTGGTTAAGAGAACGACAAGAGTTCTGTTATTTTGTACCCTGTCCTCCAATTTCGTACCCTTTGTCCCCTAATTTGTTGGTAGCGTTAGTTTAGCTATTTCGTAAGCCTGGTACTAAATTGCAGAACAGGGAGTACAAAATTGGTGCGGTACCTTTTGTCAAATGATAATGGTTGATTTTATCATTCCCGGACTAAAAGGTGAGTTATTACCATTTTAAACCTCCGATCTCCCATTCCAAAGAACAAACTCGGGAACACACATTCTTTTGTTTGTGCTAAACCTTAAGAGGTGGTAGTATCATTTTTATCAGGAAACCACCCTACTCGATAAATGAAGGCAAGACACGCATCCCACGAGATTGCCACAATCAATGAAAACCTTGAAAAGAATCTGCCATTGATAGCCATCTGTCCAGCAGGCAAGTTATGAATAGAAGAGTGACGAATGAGACCCCAAACTGGATTGAAGACCACATTTAGCTCAAAATTGTGCCGATGGTTTTTTGCATCATTCTCACCCATAAATGCAGCAAGATATATTAGACAGGATTCATCGCTGCTTTTTTTTTTTTTCTTTTGATCCTTTTTATGAGAAATTGGTTCTAGTTTCCTGTCTTCAACAGCAAAGTACTATGACCACTTCGGTCTGACTCGATAAGACTGCTGTCCGTACCTACACGCCCTTTCCCTCATCACAGGACACACTTCACAGCACTGTGTCTTAAATATAATATCTGATTTTCTGATTGGTCAGCCTCCTATTGGTTCTCTGTCGTTTTAATTTCCATTGGCTAACGGGATTTTGTAATGCAAAAGGTACACATCGGACATTTTCCATTTGTTTACTCATTCTCTCCGCTTTAAATCTTTACAAATACGCTTTAAAAAGTGGTTTGTTCACAGTAGTATTAATTTGAGTTATGATGTAACTATTTCTCTCCGGATACAATTTGGTACTCGATTTGTCTGGCGACAGTTTTTATGCTGACCACCAAAGAAACAAGGGTACCAAATAGTAAGACACAAATAGACACATTTTGTAGCTTGCTGATTTTTCTATTTAAAAAAAAAAGCCTGCTTGCTTAAAAACGTGAGAGGTGTTTTTTGTAATAAAAATAATCAAAATTCTTAGCAGAAGCATTTATTTGACAAACTTACCTTTAAAGAGACAGGGAAATCCTATAAATTACTGTTACAATAGACACTTCTGGGAGTTATCACAACTGCAAGCTTACAATTAGTCATGAATCATAAATCTGAAAATTCCTCTTGAGAGGAAAACATGAAAGATAACAGATCCAGGAGATGGCAGCGGTTATTCGCAACACCCTTTTCCCTCTATTCCTTAATTGAAAGCACCAAAAGCAACGGACCAACCAATGTGTGTAGAATAAATTTTACAAGCTTTGAACTAATATTTTCACTTCTATTTTGCGACAAAATAGGTTTATACTTTCTGCATAGTACTGAAACAGTCTTGATGTGTGTGCAGAACAACATCATTGTTCATATTGACCAGGGTAAATGTGCAGCCCTTATTCCCATGGATTTGAGTGCTGCCTTTGACACCATCGACCACACCCACACCTTACTACTGTTTAGACTCCAGGAAACATTTTGATTTCGCAGCTCTTTCCTGAAATGGTTCACGGCCTACATGAGCGACCGCAGCCAGTCTGTCCATCTAAGCCCTGGAACAGTGTCAAAACAGCCTGTCAGCACTGACGTTACATCATTTTCAGTTCCCCTGACATGTGGTGTTCCCCAGGGTTTGATGTTAGGACCCATACTCTTCAACCTTTACACAGCCCCTTTGAGTGACTGCATATCGAGGCACGATGTCCACCATCACTTCTATGCTGATGACACGCAGCTGTATGTGCCCCCAAATCAGCCACTGTTGCATCTATTGAAGCAGAACCTCTCCTGCTTGGCACCAAAAGCCAGAGACCAAATCAGTGCTGCAATTTTAAAAATAGGGGTTGCAAAAATCATTTTGGAAAGAACAGGGGTCATTATAAATTTCGATGTGTTGTTTGACAGTGATTACCAAAATCCTTGTGCATTCCCTCATCACCAGACTATTGCAATGGTCTTTTATTGGGTTCCCCTGAAAACACATTAGAACGTTTCCAAAAGATACAAAACAAAGCTGCCAGGATAATAACTCTTTCTAAACCCAGAGACGAAACGAAATAGCCAATCCTCAAATCTCTACATTGGCTACCTGTCAGGGAGAGAATATACTTCAAAATTACTTGCATTATATGTTTAAATAGGTTAGCATCATCCCACTTGTCAGAATTAATTGTGTTGTATACTCCTTCGCGCTCATTGTGCTCTGAAAATAAGCAACTGCTTGATATTCCTGATCATAAGTTGTCCATTTGTGATAAGTTAAGCCATTTTCTGTGGGTGAGCCAAAATTTTGGAACCGTTTGACCCAGGATACTAGACTAACTACTCTAAGTTTATTCAAATATAGACTTAAAACTGAAGTTTTCACGAGAGTATTTGATTTATAGCATTTTATATTTCCATGCAACTGCAGCATCTTGGATGTTTGATATTTCATGTTCCATGTTAATTGTTTACTGTTTATTGTCCTTTTGGGGTTTTTGTTCAGTGCATTTGAGCACACTTGTGGATACGTTGTGCTGTATAAATTAATTATTATCATTATCATTTCTATCTCATAAGTTATTAAGTACCAACAGATGATCTTGTCTAACATTGGAAAAGGGTTGTTGCGAATGGCAGCCATTTGAAATAGGCTTAGATCTTTATAAGATACATGAAAAAATATCTTTTTTGGATTTTGAAGAGATTATGGGGAATTTCAGTCTTATTTACAACATCTGAGATATCTGTTCAGATTTACAGCATGAGATATTTGTTCAGAATATAATCCTTGTGCATGAATTGTCATGACAGCGTGAAGAGCAAAGAAAATAAAGAGCCAAGATGACCTCTGACTCACAGTCGTAGAAAGAATGAACTTGGGGCCTGTCATGACACCCATTGCCAGGAGGGTGAGCCTATACACTGAGCCATCCGCCCACTTCTCTTTCCTGTATTACATGAAGAAAGGGGGACCAGAGTACTTACTTAGTTCAAGGATGCATTGTAAGCACAATGCAGAGAGAACTTGAAACTGAAAGATAGTGAAAAATAGGAATAACGAAAGTTGCTGAGATTGTAAGTTGAATTCTTGACCTGATCTAGCCATCACCACTAGGAGACAGCAAGCTGTCCACTTGGCTCTCCATTTGTCTAAAGGAAAATGCCATTTCTGGTTCCTGTCCGAGATTTGAATCCTCTCAAGGTCTAGATTGTCAATCTTTCCAGTTAACTGGGTTTTTCTTTTCTCTGTATCTTTGCCTTGGCACCTACTCCAAAGGATATGATATAATTTCTTTTATTCAGTTCCCAGCAGTCATGTGCCAAATGAATGAAGCTGCCTGTTTACAAAATTGTTCGGCTATTAGTGTGTTAGGGGTCGTTTGAGCACAGAAACATCATACTCTGTCTTATTTATGAAACTAAATTTAGCCAAATGTAAAATAGTCTGAAGATTTTTGTTACTACTTATAAAGGCAAATTCCAATGGTTTTGGTTTCCAGGAAGTAAATTTTGGGAATAAAGTTGGTTGCTTGTAGATTAGCCTTTCTAACTGATTAGTTACCGATATATGGAATTTGAAAATATTCTTATTGCATTGTATGATCTTGTAGACCTTTAAATTTGATAGTTCAGTGTTAAAGTGTGGTGCCTAAATTTCTTAAATGGGAAATTCCTTCAGTATGAAGTCCACTTTCAATGGGTTTTTACAGTGTTAAAGTTTGTTCAGTCGAAATTTTCTGATTGTTGATATCTGATTTTTTTCCCCCTTTCACAGACTTCAGGACCCACGGTTGTGATATGGAGTATCTACTGTGGACTTATTGGTATTGTTTTCACCTTCATCAAAGTGGTCAACTTCAGATTGCATCACCTCTTTGACACAGGGGAGTCAGAGGAGGAGCAGCCCTCGGAGACAGGAAACTGCGATGAAGCTGCCGGGAAGCAAGATGGCAAAGGGTGAGGTTATGGTCATGATTTGAAAATCTGTATTTCAAAGATTTGTCATCTATAGAAATGGAATTTTGGTATGGTTAAAAGTGGTTTTGGGGGAGAAATGGAAATCTATTTGGAAAACGAGCTAAATAAGTGTTAAAGGGGGTCGAAGAAAGTCCCTACTTTTCAGGTTCAAATTTATTTACAATATTCTTGATTTTTGATTGATTTCTCAGTGGTGGTGACAATGGAGGTAGTGAGAAAGAAAACATTGAAATGGCCAATCTTGGTCCAGCTGTGGCCTCGGAGGAAGACAAAACCATATCTGTCTCTCATGTGAATCTGCAACTTGAAGGCGATTGCTCAGTCTCTCTTGATCCGTCACATGGAAATGGATTGATAAAAGCTGGTTAGTACTGGTGTTTGCAGTTGTTTGAGCTGTTTTCTTTTTAACATTTTTTTTGCAGAGTGCTTGTGACTTTATGTGTTAATATGTGTCTGGTGGGGCATGGGGTATATCAGTCCATATTTTTCACAATTAATCCCAACTTGAAGACACACGAAAATTGTCTCTCAGCAGAAGAAAATTGCACTAAAGCACAGGCTAGGGGTATAGACATCTTTTTGTGGCTGAGTTAAATTATCTGCTAGTTTGGGAACTATTCTTATATTTTGAAAAGAAATCCTTACATGAAAGAGAGGTGGAGGGAGTGTGGAAGATTAAAGCAGGAACAGGCATCTGAATGTATGTCATGTAAAATTCTAAGAAAAAGTGAAGGAAGTCTGCTCAGAAGAGTCAAGGCCATATAAATCAAAGATAATTGGAAACTCAATCATTGATTACATGGATTTGAACCTGGCATGTACTATAGCAACCCTGACAAGCTGTCAACAGAAAGCTGCACATCATCTCAAGACCAGCATCTGTTGTAAGGGTATGGTAAGGGAGGTGCTTTGGGTTTGATTTTAGTCATTCAGTCTTTCACAAACAGATGCATGTAATGATTGACTCATTGTGCCATCATTTATGACTAATTATTGTCTTCACTTGCAAAAAGAATAGCATGCCACATCATGAGTTTTATGAATTAATCACTAAGATTTCTCACTCTTCCTTTGTGGCTAATCATACTTTTTGTGAGAGTGCCATTCAGGGAGAATGGAAGAGAATACATTTCATTGTAACAAAGTAGTCTGGGATGACTTTCAAATGTGGTTGATGGTTGCTTTGTTTTATTATCACATTTATTTTTATTTTTGCATAGTGTGTGATGCTAACAACTTTTTTGTGTTCCTATACATGTGTGTTCTGAATGTGTTAAATGTTTCATTCTTTGTCATAACACTAAAAAGGCTGAGATATGTATAGCCATGCACCTCTTCTAAATGCTTCAAGAAGGATTAAATTCTCCTAGTTTATACATAGGTCATAGATATTTTTTTTTCTCTTTTTCTTTTTTGCATAGGAAAAGCTCCGTTAGCCGAGGTTGAAGGAGATGACATAACAGTGGCTAGTGGGTCAACTAAACTTTCCAAACCTCCCTACCCTTCTAACAGTGTTTATGGTAGGGCCCTCCTATTCCCTTTTTTGAACTGGGAAGACTGTAATATATATTTCATGTTGCGAGCAATAATTTAGTTCAAGACAAATAAAACATTTGAACCAAAGGTATTTGAATAATGTACAAGAGCTATTTAATTACAATTGAATTAGTTACCAAGTGATTAACATCACTTAAAAAATTATTGTTTTTTGTTTGCGTTATGCTGATTCATTACAGAATATTTCATTGAAGGATATACATATTTTTATGTTCACAAGAATTGCTGTTTCTCATAAAAAGACAAAGACACAATCAACAATAATATCATGTCAGGGTATGTTTGGTTTTCAGTCAAATTGATTTTATAAACTGCTTAAACTTTATCTCTGAATTGAGGTTTAGTTGTTGTTTTTCTATGTTTTACATCACATGAGGTTTCCTGTTCCTGATTAGTTAAGTCTTGTTGATTTTGCAGTATTACTATTTACCTGGTTGCCTTTCGTAGAATACAGCCAGTTTTCATTTCTACAAAGGCATGTTAAGAATGTTTATTTCTCCATTCTCTCCTCAAACTCCACTTGTCATTTGCATTCTCATTACTCTGTCAGCAAATGGTGGGGGTCCCTGGTGGACACATCTACTTCTGTTTCTTATCTTTTACATTGAAGCTATCATCTTACTTCTTTCCCTTTTCTTTGATGTTCTGTTTTTAATGCCCTGTTTGCAACTCAGGGTCATCCCTTATTACTTGCCTTTTGGTGCATAACTGCAGGGTCACAAGTTAAACGTATTGAGTACTTTTGTACACAAAGTGAGTTTAAAGATCCTGGGTTTTCCTGTACCATATTGCTGTTGTGGGTAATGACCATTGCTTATTTCTGTAAGGGGAGAAGTTGGTTTTTTTGTCCTTGTCAATCATCTCTCTGTGGTGTAGATATATATTTTGAGAGATCTTAATTTCTAGTGTAAATCATCTCTCTACTGTTTGTGGTTTGGTCTGCTCCCTTTTTGAACTAATTCTATCATCTTGCTTTCCTCTGGACTCCTCTATAACCCTTGTGTGTTGTGGAGCCCAGAAACGACCAATAAATAAATAAACAAACAAACTCTGTATGCTGATGTTGATATATTTGTTTTGTCATTAAATTTGTTGTCTCTTGATGGCCCAAAAATAAATCAAACAACAACAACAACAACAAAACGCTTGGCTTGCTTGCCACAGCCTCATTTTCTAAACCAAGTGTTGTGAAGTAGATGAAATAGTACCGCTTGTTGTATTTTGGTGACTTTGACACCTTTTACAGACAAATTTGAAAACTGAAGAAAAGTATTTCGTACATTAAAGACCTGCTTGTCTCTTTTGTAAAATTATCTCCTTAAAAGTTTTTAAAGATCATGGTATGAAGGTACATGAATGAATTAACAATTAAGGGTTCAAAGAATATTTGTGAATTTTTGTCAATTTGCTTTGGAAGAAAGGCATTCGCCTTATCATGGATGATTGTTTAAAATGGTCGTGAATCATTAAGCTGTTTACCTTTTTCCATAGATGATGAAGAGGAAGACTCTCCAGATGTAGAGGGAGATATCCCATGCACCATCACTACCAAGGCGGACATAGAGCTCACGCCCAAGCTGTCACACAGCATGTCAGAGAAAGAGGACAATCCACCAACTTATGAGAGTGCTACATTAGGCGCAGGTTCTATTTTAACAACCTGCATAGAGAGCGGCTCTCAGTCCAAACTACAGAGGAGAGAGAGAAGGAATAGGGCAGGCTCTGGTAGTCACCACAGTGGTAACAATGTGCAAAACACGGAAGAAGATGCTGATAAGTTTGAAGAGGCCAAACACAATTGTGACGAACCACAGAAAGACTCCACAGAGGAATGGAAACCAAAAATGAGATTGAGGCGGGACAGACGTGCCGTCAGGCGGAGTAAGAGCACACAGGAATGGAACAACAAAGCCAAGAAAAGTCCCAGTAGCCGAGACAAGCTGTCCTCGCAATCTCTCAACATGGCGTCTGGCCAAAAGCCCAAACTGCCGGTGCTTCAGCCTTCCACTACCTCCAGTAACAGTGACTGGTAGGTATCTGTGAGTCCCTCATCTCACCCTGGCGTGGTCTCACAACAAGTGAATTCATACGTAATCAAGGAAAATGTAGTTTTCTTATTTCATCCGCAGTAAGATTTTTGTTTTTGAATAAAGCGTTCTGGGATGATGTAATGACAAATGGTTACTGAATTTCTTTATCGCACTCTCAACACTAGTTTTACCGTTTTATCATAATAAATGTTTTAGATGGCTGGAATTCTGTGGATCATGTAGTGTTTCTTAAAAAGTTTGACACATTTTCAGTCATGCCAATATTGCTACTTTTTTTTTCAGTGGCAAATTCCAGGTAATCAGTTTTTGTTGATTTTTATTTTTAAAATTTTCATATTTTGGGTTTATTACAGATTTCTCTAAATTCGTTTTTACAATCTCTTTTACATTATTTCCCCTACGTTTCCTGAAATTTTCTCATGCTTTGAATCTCCTTTTTATTTTGTTTAAAGGATCATTTCATGTTTTGAATTTGTTGTATTTTTTTTTTAAGTTTGAAGTATTTTAGAAATTTTTATTGGTTTGACACAAGTCTTGTTTTGGTTGGGTTTGTTTGTTTTTGTTTGATTGGTTGTTGTGGGGTTTTTTTTCTTTTAATTTAATTTTTCTTCTCCCCAAGGTCTGATGCAAGTTTTGGAGAAGTGGAGATCCCTGACGCCTCATCCTGCATGGAGGATCGTGAGGATTCATTCGCACACTTGAATGGTCATCCCCTGATGTTGTCGTCCAGTGTTGGAGAGTCCTCAGGGTCTACCTTGGTAGCCACAGGGAGCAGTTCCCACAGCCAGTTTGGGCGAGCAGACAGCCCAGTCTTCATGCCAATCTCCGTCTCTGCTGGTGCCAACAAAAACAACGCCTCTTCCTCTTCCTCTGCCACAGCTGTGGCTAGGAAGGGTCACAAAAAAGAAGGAAGCAGCATGAAACATCAGCCGTCGCCGTATGTGCACAGCATGTGGTCCCACAGCCATGGGGAGGGAGATTCTGACTCACTGACCTCAGGTAATGCAATGATGGTGGTAGATTGAGATAATGTACTTTTAAATAGGCAGAGTGGTCAGTCTGAAAAGCGATTGACGTCTCATTCAAAAGCTACTATTGGTGGTATGGTATGACTGGGATAAGATTTAGCATTTAAAAAAACCATTGCTGTAGTGATTTTATCCATCAAAGAAAAACACATGCAAAGCAACTCTTCTCACCATTTTCAGTTTTTATGCGCAATATTGTCACTGCACTAATCAGAACAAGACTAGTAGCTGTAATAAAGATTTACCTATATCATGGCAACTTTTTTTTTTTCTTCTTCTTCTTAAATTGTAATAGCTATTCTAAGAATTCCAGGTTATATCAGACTTCATCAAATGTAAAAATTAGATTATCCTGAAAATGCAAATGATGTTGGTTTATTATTTTCAGGTTGTGATGCTGCCTCGCATTCTACAGACACGAGTAGCTCTGTAGATCTGGACCCAAACCTGGTTTGCCGCCTGAAGGTGAAAGTGCTTGATTTGAACACACCAAGTAGTCCCTCTGCCGAGGACCTCGATGTGCTACGCAGTCAGGGGGCCATCCCTAAGAAGGTCAAAAACGGAGGAGGGCAGCAAAATGGAAATCCTAAAGGTGAGTGTCCACAATAAAAACATTTTCTCCATCATCTCCGAGAATGCTAAGATCTTTGTTGATCTGTAGGGTTACCGTATTGGGAAATTGCCAACCCCATCCCATGCCCACACTACTTGATAATGATCTTCAAGCATACATGAAATCTACAGTCAGTTGCCACAGACTTTCTATAGCCCAACTAGCTCCAAACTCCTAAACCAACCAACCTCAAGACACAAGAAATTTACGGCAATCTGGAAGGTTCAGCAGAAGATAGAGAGACCTGCAGAAAACCAGCTTCCTGGATCCAACTCCCTGATTAGAGGACACTATTATTGCAACATCTACAGACAGAGCAAGCGTCCTTCTCTGGGCTGCAACACTCACATCATGGTATTGGGAGAATTTGGTCTAGGACACTCCTAGGGCCACTTTTTTTTGTGTGGTTCAGCTCAGAAAATAAAGCATGTTCATGTTATCACATCTAATGGAAGTTATTTCATATAACAAGCTGCTTTAAGATTTCAGTGTTTGGCAATTTTGACACTCTTCAGAGGTAAGTCAGTGTATAAAATGTAATTGGGTTGAGTCATAATGCAGCTTATGAGCAAACATTCATGAAGATTACAATACTTTGCTTTACTTATTGCCTATTATGTTAAGCTTATTGGCATGTGACATAGCAAAGTACTTCCTTCAATGCGGTTACTTAAACCTTTGGTTGTGGAACTTTATTCTGCTGAAAAAAAATTCCTCTCCACCGTTAATGTATCTTTGTTAACTTTTGTCTTTCAGAATCCACCAGTCCTGGCAGTACGGATCTGTCAGATCCGGAAGAGATCCGTCGCCGGCTGATAGAAATTCTCTGGGACCCCCAGCAGCACTCGGAAGAGCTACGGCAGCTTCAGCAGTTTGTCAAGATGAAGAGTAAGTGGTGACTGTGCTTGATTTACGGTGCTCAGTGTTCAGGTCTTCCCTTGCAAGATGAGTAAAGGGAATTTTTTCACATCTTACATTATTTTATTCTATTCCAAATAAGAATATTAGTCAGTAGTCAGCTTTTATGTCTGTACACATGTCTATTGGAAACAAAATTTGGATTTTAAAATATGTTTTTAAAGCTTTTCTTAAGTTTACTCTTCTCCACTTTGGATCATTAATTGGATATGCAGGGAAAGAGAGACCAACCATTGTATCTTGAGGTCCACTCATATTTGTTGTGATTGAGATACAAATATGGCTATCCCCATACAAGATACTTCTTGTGTAAAAAATGTAGAGTAGCGGTTGTTCCTAAACCTTCTCAGCTGGAAACAAAATAATTTCAAAGACTGATGAATACATCTTTGTTCTGAGACACCAGCATGTACCTTGAGCTGCACTGTGTATTGCAAGGTGGAGGGAAGCCTACCAGGGCTCCTTGCTCGCTCTCCGGTGTCAGATTGCTTCTGTTTTTGAAGTTTCAACCAGTGTCATTTTTATTGTTTTTCAAGTGATGGTTGGAAGAACGTTTAGTCTCTTCATCAAAACTCATGACCTGAATGTCAGTCTTTTGATCTCATTGCCTGTCTCTATCCCTGTGCATAGTTAGCTCTCTCTACCACACTTATTTCCAGAGGTTTTCTTTCCTTTTGCGACAGATTCCCTTCCCATTTGTTTCTTTTACACAGTCTTAATTTTTCAGCCATGGTATCAGGCTATTTATGTTGTTACAATAATTTGAGTTCCATTAATTTTTTTTTCTTATAATTTTAGAGTCGAAGTCTAATGAACCTGAGGTGTCATTTTCCTGCAAGGAGAAAATACATCCTGGTAAGTGCATGCTTTTGGTGAAGAAGTAGTTGTGGAAAGCAATGTGCATTCAAATGCCCATCCATTTTGTTTTATAGAACTTAGTAACATTTCATATCGATTAAAAAATTTCTTTCCTCTTTATAATGAAATCCATGAATTATTTATCTGTTCCTTTTTGTGTGGAATTTTGAATCAAATTTCAACATCTTTTGTAATGTTTCCTCGGTTTGTTGCATCACACAGGAGAGAAGTTGAGTGAAATGAAACTGGAGGAGGAGAGCGTGGAAAAATCTTCCCAGCATTTGTCCACTAACGAGGAAGAGAGGAAGTCAACAACGCCAACAGAATTTTCTGCTCTTTTGCCCGTCAATCCTCAACTAATGAGACCTTCCAACAGGAGGGCAAGGTGAGGAATCTATTGTTACACTCTGTTATCACGTAAGTTTGAACTAAGAGACATTAGGTGGAGAATTTTGAAGTCATTCAAAAATCAAACTTATGGAGAGATATATCATGAACACAGTAGCACACTCAAAAGGACTGAAGCTCAACCATACAACTTCTCTCATCAGCTTCAGATTGTGAAGAAAGTGGAATCTGCTGCAACTGAAAATTACCCAAATGTTGAAGGAAAAAAGTTTGTAGTCTTGAATTGCCACATCACAGTCTTGCTTTCTTCCTCAAGTTTTAAAGAGTCGCATGAATGACTCGTGTATGGGGAAGGGGGGGGGGTATTTTTGGTTTTTCTAGATCAACATTCTAGCAAATTTCATTTTGTAAGAGGACAAAAGGAAGAAAACAAGTTAAAAGTTTCAAGAGTTTTAAGTTAACGAACGTATTCTGCCTGTATAGACATTTTCTACCTTGACTCCTCTTTCCAGGCGACGCAGAGCCAGACCTCAGCATTTGCAGGCAGATGTGCTGAACCGAATCGTTGGGGAAGACGGTCACCTGGCCACCTCTCATGATGACACCTCGGATGGGGCGGTGCACTGGTTCCAGGATGAGCAAGGTGAAGAGTTAAGTAGGAGCTGGCACTGGGAATAGATGACAATGGCAGAAAATGATGTAGGCACAGTGCTGAGAATAGACAAAGTTGTAGTCAGAAAGGACAAAAACAGAAAGTGGGATTTGAAGTAGGTCATTGCCACCCATCCATCCACCCTAGTGAAGCTTGAAATGTCAGATGTAGAATGTTTAAAAAAAAAAAACCCACCCAAAAAACAGTGTCTCAATGTGAACTGAGAAACAGTCACCCAGTTTATAGTGTACTAAGCTGGAGATTTTTTTTTACCTGGTCACCAGATGTAATGGTAAAGCTACACAGGCAAAGAAAATTGTGGAGCATGTCAAAATCTTTTTTTAAAAAAATCATTGATGATAAAGGTCAAGAAGATTTGGAACGAACTAGAATTTCAAACCAAGGAATAAAACTGAAAGCCACAAACATGTCCAACATTTGTAAAGTCATTAGTTGTTCCTTATTTGTGGCTTGCTGTTTTATTGATCAACAGCAGTCTTTGATGATTGGGGCAGGTTTTCAAAAAGGAATTTATTTTAAGCCCTAATTCCTGCAGGCAACTGGATGTCCTACACCTTTGGGGAGAACAGCTCGGGTGCCGCTAACACTTTGCCCGATGTGAACATGAATGGAGGGGTGGTGGATTCCAGGAAGCATTTTGAGAGGGAAAGGTGAGTCAGCTAAATCCCAGCCATAGACTTGGCTGATTGGCTTATGCTTTCTGTTAAACCTTTAAAATCGTAACAGTAAGACATGAACGACATTTGTTTGTATGTATGCGTGTGAAATATTATTTTTTTATGCTTTTACATTTTGGCTCATGTATTACTTTTCGTTACCTTGTTTTTTGTAATAGCAGAGCATAATCAGACAAAAATTTAAAAGCCTTTTTTGGACTGCAAAGGTTTATGCTGTTATTGTTTTTGATGTTATTACCTTTTGTGTTTTTTAAAAGTTAGGCTTTTTAATCAATTCATTCTATAGCACGTTTTTTTTAATTAGTGAAGAGATCTCTCATATATATATAAATGACACATTTAAAAAAAAATTTGCATGCATTTGATTTATTCAATTTTTTTTTTTTTACTGTTTATTTATGTAAATGGTGAATGCAATCTTTAATTACTTATTTACCAATATTATTCCAGTCAATCTATGATTTGACCTAAAAAAAAACTGCAAGAAATTATATTTTTGCATGAGCAGATGGATAATGGTAATAGGATGGCATGCCAAAAATCTAAGTGATTCTTCTTAATAGTAACAAAGTTATTAGCAATTAAGAATTATTATTTTGTCATTTAAAAGCGGGCTAAGGGAAAGAAAAATATGATGACACTTTGATGATGTATTAAACTTTGATGTTTGTGAGTCACGTTTTACTCAGGGCAACACTATCTATTTGAAAACATTGCAAAATAAAACCAAAGTTGATAGCGGTCCATAATACTGCTTCTTCACAAAGGGTACTAAGGAACACGAAGACGACAGTGTGTACTTTGCAAATTCTTTTCTGTTGTGATACTGCATTCACATCTTAGACTAAAAAGGGGGCAAAAAGTAAACACAAATGAGAATGATATTAGAAGCACTTATTACAAAAATTGTTCTCTGATTATTTCTTTTGTTGTTCTCTCTATCTTGCTGTCTCTCTTAGTCTTAGACAAGGCTGGAAGGCAGGAATAGGGAAGAGTTTCACACTCACTTACAAATGTAAAGTTATATACATCGACACACAGAGAAAACTGGAGTAGATGAGGGAGAGAGAGAAAGAGAGAGATGCACAGAGAGTAAAAGAGAGAGACACACACACACACAAAGAGAAAGAGAGAGAGGGACAGAGATAAAAAGAGATGCTAGAGCAATATGATAACCTTAAGGCCTATACTATAATGATATTTTCAGTCTTCATTGAAGGGAGTTACCAATGTGGTGAAACCATTCACGCTTCAGATGGAGAAAAGATCCATAATACCAGATACCAGTAGGAAAACCTTCACTAACGTCCATGACATTGATAACAACATCAAAAGACAGAAAAAAAAACACACCAAGAAGATATCCCAGCAAAGCCACCACAGTTAGAATCATATGTGGAGGAATCTTTTGATTTGACACATGTTGTTGTTCCTTTGGTGGTTTTCAAGTGAATCAGAACTCGAGGAGTCGGAGAAGAGCTTCTGTTCAACTCAGGCCATGATGAGGAAGAGGCACACTGCTTTGAAGGAGTTGCTATTATGCTGTCACAGACTGCACAGACGTCAATGACTGGGTGGGGGAACCTCACGGTCCAAGATAAAAGTATTCCTATGACAGGGTCCAGAGCGTCATCAACTTCTACCCAAAGAGAGACATTACTATAATGATGGGAGACTTCAATGCCAAAGTGGAAAGCAATAATACTGGAAATAATGGGGACATGGAATGATAGTGGTGACCTGCTTGCACAAAACAAACTGGTCATCAGTGGAAGCATTTTCCGACACACGAGAATCCACAAAGTGACATGGGTATTGCCTTACCATGTCACTGAGAACCAAATTGACCACATTTGCATCAACCAAAAATTCCGAAGATCTCTCCTGGATGTTTGAGTGAAGAGAGGGGCTGATGTTGGATCAGATCAGATCTTCTTATTGGAAAAGTCAAACTGAAACTACAAAAGACTGGAAGCAAGCAGAACACCATCCTTCTTGTCATCCCTAGAAAGCAAGAAGAACTTGAAATCACTTTCACATACAAATTCAGATTGCAACCCTTCGCATCATCCTGGAGCATTCAATAGAATGGCTACATCAATTTTATTGACTATGGAAAAGCCTTCAACAGTGTTGACAGGGACAGCCTATGGAAACTTGTAAGGCATTAAGGCCATCCGCCAAAAATAACAAAGATCATCAAAACCACCAACAATAGTGGTAAATATTAATTAATTAATTTTATTGTGATGCACTGACCTTGACCTTTCTTCTGACGTTACTTTTTGTCACTCACACTTAGAAACCGCCTACAACGTTTTCCAAACATGGTTCCACTGATATACGATGCCGAAAAATTATCTTGCAGTTTTTTGGGGGGTTTTTTTTAGGTTAGACTGTTTCTGATTGTTTATTGACTGGACTATAATATGCCATGCCCTATGGTAAATTGGTTCATTGGTCTTAGAGCAGATACCATCAAAGGTGACAGCAACTATTTTTGGCTTAAGATCGAGTAATACCCCTAATTTATTGCTCATTATACCATGTAAGATTAGAGATGGTGGACTGATCATCTGTCTGTCTTCAATTCTTGTGATACAGAGTTTTTTTTCCAGCTTCTTGAAACTGCTTAGGCATGAAGGGATATAGATAACAAAAAAAAACCAAAAAACTATAATATGCCTTTATAAAACACAAATTCCTATTGATTCTTTTTATGACATATGTCATACGCATCTGCACAAATTTCCATGCATGGATAAATAAAGTATCACTATAATAATAACTATCATTGTAGCTATAAGTAAATGACTGTCTCTTTTGTATGCTCACAGTAGCCTCTACCGGAGCTCCTCACTGCCTTCCATCGCCTCCAACTCCACCGTGGTGATAGAGGAGCAGCTGAGCGGAGAGCCCTCCTCCTCACAGGGTGGAGGGGCGGACATGGACTGGGACTACGCTATGCCTCCCCCTCCCGGCATGGGGGGTCTTGGGGTGGGGATGGGTCGGCTGCACGTACGTGAGGATACCATCCAGTCATACGTGCAGGCCCTGCTGCGTCAGCCCCCCCACCCGACCTCCCGCTCCTCCTCCGACAGCGATGGTGGCCATGGAAATAGCACTCACAAGGGACATAAATCCAAACATTTTTACAAGTTCTGGTTGTGGCCTTTGAAGAAAGTGGTGAAAATCCGATTTGACCGTCTCGCTCTCCTAGCAGCATTAGATAGGTATGTTTGTGTGATCAGATGAACTACGCAACATGTATTTCCTCTTCCTGTTCTAATGGTTGTCCCTCCCATGAGGGATCATTTCTCCTTTTTATTCCCAGACATTTACACTGTGTTAGACTTCTATTCTACACCAGAAAAATGTTATAGACCCAGGTGATTCTTTTCATAATGATCCTCCGTTCTTCTCACCAAACTTCTGAATTGAAAGTCATAGAACAGTGTATTGATTGGCAATACACCACATGATTGGTTTTGAATTTTTATAATCGAGTATCAAGGAAAAAACACCTGAAGAAGGTGACAAGATTTGATTCAGTCCTTTATTTTTTCTTTCTCAACAAGCGATTTTTATCCCTGGCATGAAATGATGTTGGCCAGCAGTATTGTAAGTCTAATGTGATTTTTGACATATTTTATTGCAGATTTTGAAGAACCATTATTCTCCAGCGCCTTTGCACAATTGTTGAGACATAGTACACCCCATGTTGAAGTTTGAGGAGGGTTCAGTTCCTTCTGGAACCGTTGTGTCTAGTGCACTGCAGCTGGTGCCGGGATTGTCCCAGTTTTCCCTTATGATAAACCCTACAGATAAATTCCTAATGAGATCAATGAAATTAGGCGACTTTTATGATTTGATCTAATCATATCTCTGTTGTTTGTTTCCCCAGGAATATATCTGTGATAGAGAACATTGTCTCCGTGTTGTTAGCCATGTGTGTAGGGGCACTGGGGGCCTTGATGATCTGCTCCAACTTCTACCACGACTTGTGTCTACTTCTCTTCTGTTTCATCATGGCAGGGTGCCAGTATAGTTTACTTAAGGTAAATCTTCAATGTTATCTCCTTAAAAGGAGAAAATTCAAATTTACTTGATGGTGTCTTTCAATCTCAAGTCTTTGCAGAAACATTTCATTTTACTTATACGTATTTTGTAGTGTGTTGTTTTCTTTTTAATATTTAAATGTATTTTATTGCAAACCTTGAATAGAGTACTTAAGATAAGCCTGAGGAATGAAATATTGGTCCTTTTGGGGTTTTTTACACCCTTTTTGGGAAGCCCTCAGGTATGAGTATATACTGCAATGACTGAGGAGACACAACACCCTGACCTTTTGGGTGAGAAAAGATCAGGAGGTAAATGGATAATACTCAATGATATGTACAAACGTGTTTCTTTATGTCCACAGAGTGTGCAGCCGGATGCAGCATCTCCCATGCATGTAAGGCTTTTGACAGCTCACATTTTCTATCACTGTTGTTGGGTTGGGTTTTCTTTTTGTCTGTGCCTCATTTCTTTATAAATATGACTTTTTCCTGTATAACTTACATTTGCTGCCATATTATATAAAGTGAATGTATACTTTTGGACAGAAACAACGCACTACTTTTTAGAGAATCATGAATTTTTATATTCTTTACGTCTTCAAGCTATTTATCATCAATAAGAGCCATTCAAGACCTATCAGAACATATATAACTTTTGGAGAAATTTATAACCCGTAATTTATCAAAAACTGCAATTGCCTTGAGAACCACAATTACACAGATTTGTTCTTAGATTTAAGAACTTTATTGTTCAGTGTGATCAGATCAGTATCTGGTATGATCCCTTTTTGACTTGATACAAGCATGAATATGCCCCCAAGTTGACTGGCTGAGCATCTGAATGTCTCTTTGAGTATAAGTCCCCCATTCTTCCATCAGGGCCCTTCCTGGATAATCCAGGTTGGCGATGTCATTTTGTCAATAAAATCATCGTCCCAACAAATCCCACAAATTTTGCGCAAGATCTGCTCATCATCTTCTTAGTAAGTTTTTTGCTTTGACCCTTTCCCTGGTGCATCATGGTACCTTAGCTGTAGCATTTACCTTTGATAATAATCTTGTAAAAGTCGACTTTGTGCATCCAAAATTGCACACAATCTACAATGGATGCATACAAGTTTGCTTTTGTTCACAGCTTGATTCCTTTCAGCTGTTGCCAAACAAACCATGATGGAAGTTGGTATGGACAAATTTGTTTGATTTCACTATTCAAGAATCATAACTAAACATTTGCTCAAACTGTTAACACAGTTTCAAATGCAATTAAAGATCAAATTTGCTTTTTTTCCACTGACATTTCACGCAAACAAAGCAAATGCATAAAGGCATTCAAGCTTTTGTAGACAATTTTGTCCAGTTTCGCAATCAACAATGTGGGTCTGTTTTCTTTGAAGTATTGTAAATTAAATAATTAAAGGAAAAAACCATTGATTGTTAAATCAGTCGATGCAGAAATGAAGTCTCCTTTAAATATGTTACCTTCTGATGTCCTTGACACTTACTGCAACACATTAAAGTGGTGCATTGTTTCTGTCTGCAAGTATAGTTGTCATGTTTAGGGTTATTTAATTATTCATTTATCGATTTCAAGTTGTAAAGACTTGATCTAACATGATGTTATTTTCAAAATATTTTCTCCTTTTCCTTTTAATGTTCATTTGATATCATCCTTATAAGACAAGGGACTGAATATTGTTACTGATTTTTAAGTTTTGAGACTACAATGAAAGGGAGAAGTAATGCTATTTATTAAGTGTTCAGTTTTTCATGCATGCTAGGATTCGGATTATTTTGTTAAAGACAATAATGCTTAACTCTTGCTTTAACTCACCCCATCTCCACAGGGCTACAACCGAATCATTGTGTTCAGTCGTCCATTTTACTTTTGTGTGTGTTGTGTGGTGGTTCTGTTGCTGGATCTGGGCACGCAGTCGGACCACAACCACCCCATCTACCTGTACGGCATTCCCTTCACCATCAAGTCTGCTCTTACATTCCTGAGGAACTTCTTTACAAGTAGGCAGGCAATTTACTCATGAAAAATTTACAATATTTATCCCCCTCTTTAGGCCTAAAATAAGTATAGTTTTCTCACCGCCACTGAACAGTGTGTACTTGCATTACTGAGAAATCCATTTTGTCAAAGCTACGGGGCATAACTGATGAGCATTGTCACTGTTTGCTTAGGAAAAATCTTAATTTAGCTTCTCCACAGTAAAGTACAGTAGGTACAGCACTTTTCTTTAAGTTTTCAGCCCGAAGGTAGAATAGCATAGGGGAATTGGGGAAGAAATAATTCTTCAGGGCTGTTCCAAGGGAAGACCGGAAAACCCAGGCATCAGTCACAGCAGAGCATTTCTCGTAAGCGGAATAGCCTGAGTAGGAATGGAGCTACTATTCCCACTCTTCAAGTGTCCCATTGACTGCCTTAAGAATACTTACAAGAAAAGCCCTTCCTGATCACCTTTCATGTAGGTAGTAATCAGAAATTTCATCCCTGAAAACGAGCAATATTGGAATCACCATTCCTGCTAACCAAAAAAATTACTGTTGAAATTAGGTCGTTGTTTGAATAATTCTATTCAAACATGATTTTGTGATGAGAATCAACTTGATTGTTGTCCAGGGAGTGCTTACATTTTTATTTTTTTTCGTTATAAGTTGCTGTTTGAAGTAAAAATTGGATAATTTGTCTTTATTTGTGTCTACTGTTGCTTGACTTTTACAGATTTTTAGTGAAATGATTACCTGACAAGTGTTTAGTAATTGCTTTTTGATAGCTTGGAGAATATTCTGATTTGTTTACAACCATTTACCCTCCCACCCACCCCACTCCATCTGCAGTATTTATTCTGTGCTTCCCGTTGCTGTTTACCCTTGGACTTCTGCCTCAAGTCAACACCTTTCTCATGTATCTGTTGGAACAAATTGACATGCATATATTTGGGGGCAATGGTAAGTAAGCACACACCCCTCACATAGCTTGATATTTTTTATTGAGTATTTTTTCGTTTCTTACTACCAAATTTTCAAAACTGCAAGTGCTTTATTCAGTATTTGATTTGTTGTAAGTTTTCAATTTTCTTTTACTTTACAGTAGTAGAGACCCCCATATGCGAGGTTAACAGTTATGTGATTCAGCAGATAAACAAAAATACAATTTTTTGTTCGAATAAAGCATAAAATACTAAACAAACAAATCAACCAACACACATACACCCACCAACACACCACACTCATACATTAACCACAGCCTCTTCCTTGTCAGTAGTCTACATACACTAGTCTAAAGAATATATAACTTTTTGACGTTTTATTTCTGTTTTTATTGGTTTTGTTTTTTGTTAGTTTACTTCACTTGGTTCGATAATCAGATTTGATCCATTGAACACTCTATTCAAACCCTGAGCTTTACTAAGAAGACAGAGAGCCAATATAGCAATAAAACTTCTGCACATTCGGGTGATAAAAGTAATGTAATTTATACCACACATCTAAGTGATGTAAAGAATTCTCCTTTCTGCAATCAAGTATCAAAACTTTTTGTATCTGTATCAAAACTGAGATTTAAACTGTTCATTTGTTTTGTTTTGTTTTAATTGAAGATAAGCAATTACTTTTTTTTTTCTTCACATATGCTGGTTTTTTTGTTTTACGTAACTTTCCACAACAAGAAATCAAGTGATGTTCTTTGTTGTGTTGAAAAAAAAAGAAGAAAAGAAAAGGAAAAGAAAAAAAGCAAATAAACAAACAAAAGAAAAACACACACCCCTTCGCATCTTATCCAATGTGTAATGGATTAAAGGACCTTTTTGTTAGTGGTGGTAAAATGGGAAAGCTGAAGACACTCCCACACTACTAATCTAAACAAAATGAACAGTAGTGATAATAATTAGCGTTTGCAATGCGTTATAAGATAAGTATATTTTATTCATCCTTCTTGGAAATGTTACTATTCTGTTTTACATAGACAAATGAATGATAATTGCACATAAAAGAGAAAGGAAAAAAGTAACAAAAAAGGCTAAAGTGACATTGAGCTCATTATAGAAAACTGGTTGAAATAAATTCAAAGAAAAGATTGTGAAGAAAGATTAAATCTGTATATTGAAGGAAATAAAAATGTCTCAATAGGCTACAGAGAAAAATGAACAAATAAAGAAAATAGAAATACGCTACAAAATTTAGTCTCCCAGACTTCTGACTGAGACTTTGACCAGTGGATTGCAAAGCAAGACAATTGACGTTGTTTCTCTGGTCATGCCTGATCTCTTCACCTCTGCCTACTCTCTCCACAGCCACCACCAGTCTCCTGTCCTCCTTCTACTGTGTCTGCAGGAGTTGTCTTTCTATCATCGTTTTGTACGGCTTCGCTTACGCAGCTCTAAAGGTGAGTATTAAGCGATGGTTTCCTCTGTGCGAGAAGGGCATTGAAGAAGTCTTAACCCTAATTTTGACAATCAAAGAAAATTGTTTTGTTCTATTCTGATGAGGCAAAGCCGTAGAAAGAAAGGAAGGAAAAAAAACCCAGGAAGGTTAGAAGTCTTCCGTAGGGAGCTTAAAGTGGTGGACAGCTCAGCAGATGAACTCACTGTCATGGCAGTAGTCAGGCAAATGGTGCTGCAGTAGTCAGGCAATGGGTGCTGTAGTAGTCAGGCAATGGGTGCTGCAGTAGTCAGGCAATGGGTACTGTAGTAGTCAGGCAATGGGTGCTGTAGTAGTCAGGCAATGGGTGCTGTAGTAGTCAGGCTATGGGTGCTGTAGTAGTCAGGCAATGGGTGCTGTAGTAGTCAGGCAATGGGTGCTGTAGTAGTCTGGCAATGGGTGCTGTAGTAGTCAGGCAATGGGTGCTGTAGTAGTCAGGCAGTGGGTGCTGTAGTTGTCAGGCAGTGGGTGCTGTAGTAGTCAGGCAGTGGGTGCTGTAGTAGTCAGGCAATGGGTGCTGTAGTAGTCAGGCAATGGGTGCTGTAGTAGTCAGGCAATGGGTGCTGTAGTAGGCCCAAGGTTTGAATCTCACTTCAGAGGATTTGTTAAGTTCATGCATCTGTATGAAATATTCTTGAACTCTTTCACAAAACAAAACTCACTGCATAGAAAGTTTGAGGTGTGTGCATTTAGAATATTTATATGCAGATCATGGAATCAATGATTCTTCCCTGTACCATTTCAGGATATAGGGGATGGGGAATACAAATGTGACGGCAAATTGGACGATGCAGCCCAAACTGTCGCCATGTCCATTCTCTGCGGTCTCATCGTCTCTGTGTCTTATCATCTCAGTCGTTCTGCAGCAGACCCTGCGGTTTTATGGTAAGAGTTTATACTTCCCCATCTGTTTGTGTTCTCTGTGACTTCCATTTCGATTTTCATTTCATTTTTGTTGGTTGCTGCCATTGACTATTTGAAATTTTTAGTTATCTATTTATTTATTTTCTTTCTCTGTTGTGTGTTTGTTGTGACTCCCCAGGATGTTGGTGAGAGATCTAGTCATGGGCAGCCGGTCCAAGCAACAAGAGGAGGAGGAGACGGAAGGGGAGGGGACTCCAGAGCTGGTCGACCCGTTGCCAGGGAAGCTCAAGGATTGCTTGGTAGGATGAGGTTGCAGTGGTTGTCTCTCCTTGTCAAACTGGCTTGGAGATTAGCAAAGCAAAGATTGTAGTACTCCTGAATCTAGGAGATAAATTAAATTTTTTCACATTTCTCATAGGAAATTGTGAAATTTTGAACTGAGTAGCTGATTAGTGGCTTTGGACTCAATTTCATTCTTTGCATTTGTTTAGGTTAACAAATATTGACTTCTGACACACGAGTTTTCCTTTTGCTTTTGTTTTTAATCAGGAATTCTTGCTCTTTATAGCAGATTACTCGCAGTAATTCTTGCATGCAACAAATGTCAAATCAGGGCTAATTTGATGTTTCTCATTCTCTGAGTCCTTGGCTGTATTTTGACAACAGTTCAGGTAGACCTCTTGTTTCTCAGGTGTTAAGTTTTTTAAAAGTATAATGACCACAGATATTTCCCAAGGGCTTTGTTCAACTGAAATTATGAACTTCAGAAATATTTGGGAATCAGAGTAACTGATGGTGTTTAATAATTCCAATTTGCACTTTATAATGCTTCAGCTGGAAATCAGTTTTTATAGTTTCAATTTCATGCTCACATTACGTAGACAATGAGCCTATTATATTCCCCCCAAGTATATTTTCATATACATAGTACAGATGGCAGTTGATGTGCAATCACAGTTGAATGCTTTTTAGCAAGGAATTATGCCATCTCAGTTGTCTGGTTTTAGCTCTATGATTAAAATTTTATGGTGAAAAATTGTATGTTTGTTATCTTATTTAAATCATCGTACATGCTGATAAGAAAATCTGTGAATAATTATTCATGGTTGTGTTTGTGCCAATTTAATTCTCTCAGAAACAACGGCTTCAGTCGGATGTGATTGTGTGCATTGTGGTGGCTGTGTTAGTGTTTGCTGTCCATGTCAGCACAGCTTTCACAAGTCCTGCCTTGCAGGTAAGCCTGTGATCTCACCTTCATACACATTCATCATGATAATTGTTGGAGATAGTCTGCGATTTTTGTTATCTGCCCCGATCTGGACATTCACCATTAATCTATAAGCATATGAGGAATAGAGTACATACTGGCACTGGGAAGAAATATCAATCAAAGAAATTTGTGTAGGAACTGTACCAAGGCAAGCTAAAGCCGTAGAAAGAAAGGAAAAAGCAAAAAGGCTGGAAGCTGTCCAGAGTGGGACTCTTAACCTTTCTTTCTATTGCTTTGTTTTTTCTTGGCACTTTAACTGCACCATTTGTTTGATTATAAATTCATAAATGATTTGTTTCTTTAAATTATTTGGTTAGAAGCACATTTGAAAGTTTTCAATACCTTAAGATGTTTTAAACTTTTAGGGTTATTGTTTGCCTAAATAAATCACCTGTAAAAGAAAAACTTATGAAAGCTTGATGGATTATAATCTTAATTGTCCAAAACAGGATTTTGATTTTTTGTTGATCATGCTCAGACAGACAATACAAATAAACAAAGTGACAACAACAAAAATACAAGCCAATTTATAAAGAACTAAACAAGGTTTAAAAATGCCTTTGTACATTTCCACCTGTACAGCCATACAATTATTTACACACCATGTGCACGCTCTGTGTGTAGTTTTATCTGTGTAGCCCCTTTTCCAACACTAGATTAAGTTTGAATTATACCAACTGACCGTGATCCTTCAACAATATGTTTTCTAACCTTCCCACCTTTTGTGTGTGTCTGTGTGACACATTGCTGCAGCCTGTGCTGAGCGACATCCTGTACATCATCGCAGCTAGCTTTGGCTTTGTGGTACACTATGTCATTCCGCAGACACGCAAGGAGATGCCCTGGCTGTGCTGCTCACACCCCTTGATACGCAGCAAGGAGTGGATGGACTTTGAGGTCAAAGGTCAGGAGCCTCCACCTGCCCCCCCCCCCCTCCCCCTTTTTAAAATTAAAATTATTTTAATCACTGTTAGTTGCAAAGCATTCATGAAAGAAGTGCAGCTAAAGAGGTCAAAATTATTTACCGTTTAAGGTGAAAAAAATTTAATAAAGAAGTTAAAGTTTCCATTTCCATCTCAGACGGAATTTATCACTATCAGATGCAAAACACTCAAGAGAGAAGTGCACCTAGTAATGTGGGAGACGTGTTAACAGGACCACTTCCCGACAAACCTTTAGCTGCTGGAGATGTGTCAACACATCACAGTTGGTATACAGGGAATGTTTTTAAGCTTCAATTTAACACACTACACATCGCTTGAGCCATTTGTGTTGATTTTGATGCTTTAGCCAATTAGATTCTACGAAAGAAGTCACGTGACTATGTCTTCGACAAAAGTCTAGAGATGGAAAGGGATCTTGGGTTGAAGACCAGTTTTCATAATTGCCGATTCAGACTAAAAGTTTTGCTTGTAAACAGAAAATGATATTTTTTCAATATAGGAAGTAGAAATATATCAATATTTAAGCGTTTCATGCATTATTAGACCCATACAATTCAATTTTAAACTTTTAAACTATTTTTTTCTCAATATAGCAGCCATTTTGTGTCCTTTTGAGTTTGTTACTAAAAATATACTGAAACAAAAATTGTATCATAATGTTACATTCTTTCGACTTACGAATGGTGTCAGGTTTGTTTATAAGGAATTCAATTAACAGTGAGTATCTTGATGTTGAAATGAGCAAGTTGCGTGATTACAATGAAAAAATGACCCTGCCCGGTGCTGCTGCAGTACGATAATGTCAATTCTCGATACCCCCACACAGGATATGAGTTAAGCTAGTCTTCTATAAATAACCAGGACTCGCTTTATGTACTGCATTATAGATAGACCTGGACTCTCTAAGAGTGTACTGCGACCAGGGCCATGGAATACCCTGTATTATTTTATGCAAATTTTGATTTTTCTTATGCAGTGATAACTAATGAGTTTCTCAGTTTCAAGGGATGGGCTTTATTTAATGACTTGGAATTGTAGTCAATTGATTAAGTCAGCTTTGTTGGTCTTCATTACCTATCATGGATAAGTTTTTTTATGTTGAGCTCTTTGTGTGTTTATCCTTGTTTTATCTCCAGATGCCCCCAAAGTTATATGGATCGAGTATGCGTACTTAAGTCTGCGATTCATTGAGCGAAACATGATTTACCCTGTGATTTGTATGTGTGCTACCACCACTTCCACCCCCACGATTGTCTGCAAGTTTGGGAATTTGTAAGAACCACAATTTATCTTTCTGTCTTTCTATCTATTTCCTTACTGAAGCGAGAATTTCTTTTATAGGAAATACAATCATTCACTGTTGGTTTTATTCAGTCAGAAGTGAGTTTGTTCAATCCTTCAACATCACTCTTATTCATTTCGATAGCCATAAGTTGTAAAATTGTTTTGTTTTGTTTTTTTGTGGGGGGGGGGGGGAGGAGTTTAATAGCTTTAATTTCCTTTAAGCTCTATATCATGCTGTTGTAGTTTTAATCAAAGTATCTACGAGTGGACTTCATTGTAATGAACTTGAAAAAATTGATTGATTTTTCGTACTGTGCTCTTCATTCTGTATTCATCTACAGTTATGTGTTTACTTAGTTTCAGATTTTTTGGAATTTTAATCTGGCTAGCATTAAAAACTATTTGAACTTCTAGTTTTTATGTCCATTATTTTTGTACTAAAGTAAGGATATTACAAGGATTAAATCATCAGACAAGAATTTATCATTGAAGTCAAATGTTTCAGTGGAATGTGTAGTTTAGTGGGCAAATAATAGGGAGTTGTTTTTTTTGCAGTGGAGTTTTAAATGCTGCTGGTCAGTTTTCTATTCTCTAATTCATGGCTGTTCAGAGTAAAAGTTTTGATTGATTTATGTATTGTGAACATGAATGAAATGCCACTGATGTGTGACCTTTACCCTTTGCCCTTTGCAGCGGGGGTCCCCTAATTGTGCTGGTGTGCAGCATGAAGATGCTGCGGTCGGCCTTCTCGGACAGCCCCAGGCAGTACCTCATCATCGCCTTCACCTACCTGTTCTTCAAGTTTGACTTCCAGTCATCCTCGGAAACATTTCTTATAGACTACTTCTTCATTTCCATCTTGTTCTGTAAGGTGAGTGAGAGAGAGAGTTGTCTGTGGTGGTTCATGAGCAAGGTGAGGAGAAGAATTTATTCTTCCCAGGAGCTATTACAAAGTATAATTTGTCTTTGCTCTGTCAGTGAATCAATCAACAATTGTGTGCGTACAGGACCCATGAATGGACAAGCCTTTTGTGTAGAAGGTTGCAATTACTGTTTGGTGTTTATTTCATTCTGCCATCAAAGGGGGCATGAAATGAGAGTAAATATATGTCTGTAAATTACCTATGGCAGTGCATGGACTTGTTCTATGGAAATATTTTGAAGTGTAAGCTGTACCTCACCATAATGAAAGGGAAATCCACTCTGCTTGAAAAAAAAAATGTGTTAAAGTGTAATCTGTGTGTCATTTGTATTCAGTAGCTTTTTTGCTTTATTCTTAAATTTACTCTTCAGAAACAGCATGAGATTGGCAATGTGGTTTATTTTTCACATCTGAGTGTTTATATTACTTAATGGTTGTCTTCCTTTTCGGCAGTTCTGTGATTTTCTGCTTAAGTTGAACTTCATCATCACCTACATCGCCCCTTGGCA
The DNA here is from genome assembly GCA_039654465.1 of Melibe viridis. Lineage (NCBI taxonomy): Eukaryota > Metazoa > Mollusca > Gastropoda > Nudibranchia > Dendronotidae > Melibe > Melibe viridis. The sequence continues at coordinate 183,518 of JBCIKM010000001.1, forward strand.
GATCACGTGGGGCTCTGCCTTCCATGCCGTTGCCCAACCTCTCAGTGTTCCTCGTATCCTTCCTACCAGGCTGACACATATTATCTACCAGGAGTAGACCCAATGTCATGATAATACAGAAGATATAAATGTATTTTTTAAATCTGTTTTGAAAAATAGAAAGCAGCAAAACTAATTTCTTTTTTTCCAACTTTGTCTTTTAATGTCAAACCCATTCAAATATGACCATTGATATCAAACTTGGCTGTTTTGGGTTCAGCCAGGTTGAATAAGGGTTTAATCATTGGAACTGTACAGGAATATCACTCTTAGTTCTCAGACATGAATATTCTCTCTTAGTTCTTTGTCTGGTAGGTGTGTGTGTGTGTTTGTCAGAGATGCCAACCAGTACGAAAAATATGAATTTTCTGTATCCCTCTGGTTTGGTGATCTAGCGTCACAAAAATCAGTATGGATCTTTTGACATTTGGATTATTGCTTGTATCCCAGGTCTTCTCAGCATTCAATCATAATATGGTGGATACGCATTAAAAAAAAAAAAAAATGCATTTTTGATCTAGAAAATATTCATATTTGATTTACCAGGTTGACATCTGGGGTGTTTGTGTGCGTGCGCGCATGTGTGTTTGTGTGTGTGTAGAGAGAAATAGAGAAAGGGGGGGGGGAACAGTCTTGAAAATAAAAATAGTCTTGGAGTTGGTGATCGTGGTCAGGAAATATCGATCGGCTGGTCAGAGACCCTATTAAAAAAAGGAAAGAAAATATTTTCTCTATATTTTTGGCCACATCCCAGAGTAGCAGCCAGCTTGGTGACAAAAAGAGCTACATAGCAATGCCCGTACGTTATTTGATGAGGTGCATGAATTATTCTGTACTGAATATTATGAATGGCTAAAATTTAGCTTCTTTCATTTTGACACCACAACTAACAGTTGGTCTTGTAGTGTATGACAGATGCCTAATGCTCGACTTGATATTTGTGAATCTGAGTGCTTCGGTAATACTCAACATGGATGATAATTATCTATTTCTTATTTTTTTCTTCCCAGCCTTAACTTTATTACTGTTATTGACACGTCAAAATGTGACATGCGGAATCAATAATTAATAGATAGTATTTATATAGCGCATATCCACTGGGGTGCTCTATGCGTTTTACAACACCATTACATCCCTGGCACACAACGAACATATAACATTATGACGAGACAAGCCGCCTGTTAGGCAAGTTACAATTTTTCAGACAGATGGAATGTCCACAACCAGGGGGACCTACACTGTAAGTTTGGTAAAGTGCCTTGCCCAAGGACTTAACACTATGGCACTGGCAGGAATAGAACCCACGCTCTTCAGCATTGAAGTGCAGCGCCTTACCACGGGAGCCACCGTGCCCGTGTGTGATTGATATGGACAGCGGCCTTGCTGCTTACTCTTTTCAATTTCCAACTGCCAAGGGTTCTTTAACTAGCGCAACATGCACATGGGACCTCTTAGTTTATTGTCCGTCTCCAATAGGATGAGATGCTCAATCCCACCTACTTAGGACCCAGGAGTGGCTTCTGAACTGAAAAAAAGCCGGCCCGTCATTTATTCCCCCCCTCCCCACCCTTTAGATTTGCACGTTCACTCTTAGTTCTGAGATATGAATTGTTACCACGACATCTGTGCGTAAGCCAAGATAAAGATTTTTTTTATTATTTCATAGTGTATGTGCACCTTGACTCAACCTTCAGATAGTGCCATGTTGTTCCTGCAAGCCAGTGTGTCTGCGATATTTTCAACTCCCCTTAGCCCATTTTTGGGCAGTGCTATATTTATGACTTCCTATGTTCGACCGGTGAAATTTTGGGAACGAGACTACAAGTGAGTGATTTCATTTGTTTTATCAAAGTCTTTATAGTTTCAAGTTTTTTTATTTTTGAAATGTAAGTTTCATAAAATCCGTTGAAAGGTACTAAGCTCATCTTTCAATCAAATCCGTTCATTAGTACTTTTTTTTTTCACCACCCCTTCTCTTATTTATGAATTGATTTGTCTGTTTATAAGTGGTTTTAGGACCCCACGACGTACGAGGATCCCAGGGGACAGCAAGATGATAGAATTAGTTCAAAGAGGGAACAGAGCAAACCACAAACACCCCGCATGGACTCTGGGAATATAATCGGTCTCCTGCCCACTGGCAGGATATTTATTTTTCAGTGTAAATCATCTCTCTGCTGTTTGTGGTTTGATCTGTTCCCTCTTTGAACTAATTCTTTCATCTTACTTTTCCCTGGGCTCCTCTATGACCCTCGTGTGTCGTGGGGCCCTAAAACCTCCAATAAACAAACATAAACCACAAACAGCAGAGAGATGATTCAACTAAAAAAAATTAATATCATCTCTCAACATCACAGATAGATGATTTACAACGACAAAAAAAATATCATATCCCCTTACAAAATAAGCAATGGCTACCACCCATAACAGCATTATGATACAGGAAGACCCAGGATCAGAAGTAGAAGTGCCCACCTGGGATGTCTGTTATGTTCAAGAGTGTTTGATGTTAGATATTGTCAAGTGCCTTAAGCATTGATATTTAATCTAAATTATCTTCATCATTATCATTATTATTCTTCATTATTGCTTATTGAGAGAAAGTGTAGATGAGAAGTGACACTGTAACCACATTCTTTGTCCCTCCTTGCAGCACGAGACGAGTGGACCACACAAACACAAGGCTCGCCTCACAGCTGGAGCGAAACCCAGGTACACAGACAGAAATAGCCTGAATGTGTTGATCTGTGTTGCCACACAGTTATCTTAATTTATGTCCCTATGCCCCTCAGCCAAAACGGGAACTGTTTTTTGTGTGGCATGAAATGATATCATTATTATTATTATATTTATTATTATTATTATTGTTGTTATTATTATTATTATTATCATTATTATCATTATTATTATTATTATTATTATTATTATTAACTACAGACCACAAAAAAATTAGAACACTAAAAAGCTTCATTTACAAAAAAAAATTATTTCACATATATAAGTTTGAGCTCTGTATTAACAGAAATAGAATCACTCTTTAAACAGATTTTCGGATATCGATTTCTAAAAAAAATGCAGAATTAAAAACAAAAATTGGGGTTAACAAACCAAACAGTAAGCGATTTGTTAATGAAAGGAAAGCAGGTTTTCAAACAGAAAAGATCCATTTATTTTAATTTATGTCAGTTATGATTACTCATACTCATTTTGTGTCGGAGGACATGCTCAAATCGGCCACCATTCACTCAGCAACTCTTTGTCTGGTTCAGATATGAATAAACAAGAAATGCACAAATGGTGGTATTGAATTGATCAAGTCACAAATACCATAGTTTTAGAAGAAAACAGCCTATGATCATGAAATCTGGTGAACAAATTTAAAGTTTTTCTACTACAAACAAGAATGTAAAAATGAGAAACTCTTCCAATGGTTCTTTCTTTTTTTTTCTTTTTTTAAAAATTTTGTTGGTCAGTATGTTTCATTATAATTAACCTTATATTTTGTCCTTCCATACATGGTAGTTGGATCACTAGTTTATTTACTTTATTTACTTTATTTTGGGTTTCTTTTTTTTACTCCAACCCTCTTTCCGTCAGGTGCTGATGACAACAACCTCAACTCCATCTTCTATGAACACCTGACGCGTTCTCTGCAGCACAGCCTGTGTGGTGACCTGATGCTCGGCCGCTGGGGCAACTACACGCAGGGCGACTGCTTCATCATGGCCTCAGACTACCTCAATGCGCTAGTACACATCATTGAGGTGGCCAATGGTCTTGTCACCTTCCAGCTACGCGGCTTAGAGTTCAGAGGTCAGATTGACCATCAACTATCAGTGTTTTGGGTTTTGTTGGGGGGTTGTTGTTTTTTTTATTGGTTTTTTTTTGGGGGGGGAGGGGGAGTATTTTGGGTTTTTTTTTTTGTTATTACCATTTTCTTCTTCTTCTTCTTCTTCTTCTTCTTCTTCTTCTTCGTCTTCTTCTTCATCTTCTTCTTCTCCTCCTCCTCCTTCGTTTATATTCTTTTTGTCACTTTTTTCATTTGTATTTTTCTTTCATTTATTGGGGTTTTTTGTTCGTTTGTCTGTCTGTCTGTTTGTTTGTTTGTTTGTTTGTTTGTTTGTTTTATATATCTTTTTCATTCTTATTTTAGTGGCTTTAAAAAAGGCAAACACAAATTCGAGGTATTTGCCAACAAAATGCTGTAAGTAAAATTTTCTCTTACAATTATAAAGCCAAAAACATCAACAACACCACAGATTTTGTTCATTGTCAACCTTTTAGCTTGTTAGAACAGGCTTAAAAACTAGTTTGATAAAATTATTGTATAAACAAACACAATGAAAGGAGTTTTCATTCTGAAAATAACACTTATAGTGCTGGTGTGTGGTGAAAATCCCTGAATTGTATTCCTCTCTTCTGTTCTCAACATGACAGTCTTCTGTTTGTCCAGTTTTTTTTAACAATTGTTTCTTTCGCTTTGATAATTGAATACCATGATTTTGTAGATACACGTAACTATAGCATATCTAAAAAACGTTTTAATGCATGGGCCTGTTGCCCTTATTTCTGAATCTGAATCAATTTCATTCATTCTCTTTCCATCTTCATGTGACACCAACTGTCTTCCTGTGTGTGTCGTGGGTGGTTGGTGGGTGTCCCTGGTGGACACTTTTTACTTCTGTTTCTTATCCGTCTTACTTTGTGAGGTCTCTGTTTTGTGGTCTTGTTTGTGACTCAATGGTCATTCCTTATTTCATGCCTTTTGGTACATAACTGCAGGGTCACAAGTTATTTATTTTTGTAAAGAGAGATGATATTAAGTTTTTAGTTTAAATCATCTTTCTACGTTTGTAGTTTGATCTGTTTCCTCTTTGAACTAATTCTGTCATCTTACTTTCCCCTGCGCTCCTCTATGACCCTTGTGTGTTGTGGGGCCCTAAAACCTACAATAAACAAACAAACCTGTGTATGTCTTCTCCAGGCACCTACTGCCAGCAGAGAGAGGTGGAGGCCATTACAGAGGGCATCGACGATAACCAGAGTAAGTCTGTGGCAGTCAGTCAATCCATCAGATGTTATTCCAAAGATGTATAATTTGATTTAATTTATGAGAGATGGAAGTTTCAGATTTATCCTAGATTTTTAAATTTTTCAGTCTTAAAATAGACCCTCGTTTTCCTGTATAAAAAGATAAATCAAATTGCTCGTTGACATTGTAAAGATGAGCAAAAGAAAACCAAAATTAGCAACAATGAGAAAGCTGCAATCACTTTTGATCGATGCCATTCTGATATACACCTGCCATTGTTTTAAATGCTCTCTTGTCCCGTGTCAGTAATCAGGGTTCATACAGCCTCCTTAAATTCAAGGAGAGCTTGAAAACTTGAAATTTAGTTTTTGTTTAAACTTTCTATTTGTATTGAGCTGAAATTTTCCATGAAAACTCTTGGAAATTTCAATTTCCAACTTTTCATCTTTAAGGTTTTATTGCAACAATTGTTATTTGAACCCCCAAAAATTAAGATTGCAAGTAGCCCCATCTTTTTTCATGTGCCCCAATCCACCAAAATTTACCTCATTAGATGTTGAAAGGTCACATATTGAATTTGAGAAATTCTCTTTGAAAACTCCTTGAATTTTAGATAATGTAACTGCATGGACCATGAATACTGTGCATGTACCACTGGTTGTTTTTTCCCCCTGTAACCCTGCCAGGATGTTGTTGCTTTGAGCGAGGCCACCTGCCGCACTGCCTGTCTGCCAAGGCGGCTTTCAGCCAGCGCTGGTTGGCCTGGGAGGTAGTGGTGGCCAAGTACATCCTGGAGGGTTACTCCATCTCTGACAACAGCGCCGCCATCATCCTGCAAGTCTTTGAGCTCCGCAAGGCCCTCATCACTTACTACATCAAGGTAAGGAAGACCACACATAGTTCGTTTGTCGTAAGCAGGGGTTTGTGGCCCTATGTTCCCAGTAGAATCAAGAGGTAAAAGTCAAGCAAGTCAAGTGGTGGTTATCATTGTTAAAGAGTAGAATTAATTTATTTCAGGGATGATTTTTTTGTGTGTTTGAGTCGGAGTGTATGTTTGGTATGTATAAATTAGTGTCTTTAAGAAAGAGAGAAATTTGAGAGGGAATGGGACAGAGATAAAGAGAGAAAGGAAGAGAGATAGAGTTTGTATGTGTTTCAGAGGAAGAGAGTGAGCACTATACTAATGTTTATATTCATAACTGGACAGTTTTATGCTTTTTTTTTTTTTATCATTTGTGTGCGATGTGTGTTGGGTCAGAGTTTGCTGGCGTGTGATTAAATAATTATAAACCGTTGTTTTAGAGAATGACTGGAGTCATGCTTTTTCATACCTGGTCCTCCAATTTTGTAACCCAAGTCCCCCAATTTCATACCCAATGTCCCGCAATTTCTTACCCCCTGTACACAAAATTGTGGGACAGGTGGTAGGAAATTACAGGACGTAATATTTAATGATGAAACATGTTGTTCTTACCATTCACTGACAAAAAAGGGAAGTTATTAATTATTTTAAATCTCGGATCTCTCATCTCTCATTCCAAACAACAAACTCAGGAACACTCATTGGTTTGTTTGTACTGAATCTTAAAAGGGTGGTGGTATCATCTAATTAGGTAAGCACTCTACACAAAATATGGCAAGAAGGCACGCATCCCACAAGATTGTGGGGAAATCTTTTAGAATAAACATTGTTGTCTGCTAGTGCTAGCCATCTTTCCAGCAGGCAAGATATAAATAGGAGAATGTCAAAAGACTTCCTGAACAACTGGATCATAAACCTTGCATTAAGCTCAAAATCGTGCCATCAGTTTTTGCATCATTTTCACCCACAAGAAACCTGTACCTGTAGCAGCCTTGGCTGCTTAACTCCAAACTATGTTTTTATTTTCCCTCGTATCTCAATTCCTCTAAGTTTTATTGTTATCTTTACAATAAATAAACCTGGATCAAATAAATAAACACATTCATTCGATTCAGTGATGGTAGAATAACATCACAAAACCAAAAATCTCAAAAGGATAATTGCAGGATGGTACGAAATAGCTGGACTTTAGTTTAGTTTTTCCGTTATTTTATTTTGCAATGTAAAGTCTGAGGGTTTTTTTCGCTGGATACTGGCACTTTAAAAATGTACTTTCGTTTTTTGGTTTTTTTTTCATTTTTTTTGTTTTTTTTAAATACAGAAAACACATTTTGAAGACAATGAATCATGGTTAAACTCACTGTCCTGGCAGTTGCCAGGCCATGGGTTCCGTCGCAGACTCCAGGTTCAAATCCCATTCAAATGACTAACCTTCCGGGACTATTTTTACCCTTTCTTTGTATGGTTTTGTTCTTTTTCTGCACTATATCTACATTATTTCCATTGATCGCCACCACCCAGAGCATCATCTACTACACAGTGCGAGCCCCCAACCTGGAGGCATGGCTGGCCAACCCCACGGTCCAGGGGGCACTTCAAGGCATGGACAAGGACTCGTACGTGGACCGACACCCCACCTTCAACTACCACATCGACGAGGACTACGACACACGCCTCAAGTGCATCTCCAAGGCCAGCTTCTGCCAGACGTACCTGCGGTGGATCCAATGCTGCGCTGGGCGAAGGGACAAGGTAAGGACAGGGGTTAGGATGCTCACAATACATTTTTATCCCTTCATACCTTAAGTCCTGATATCATGAGCTTACCCATCCAGTGTGGGATTTAGGAGTGGCTACCTCAAACCAATTTTCTAGGTACCAGTTGTTTTCATCTTCTTTCCTGCAGATTTGACAGTTGGAATTGGCTCTTTGTGGCCATTAGGCAAAGGTCTATGCTGGAAATAGTAAAAGATGGAGAAAGAAGTGTTGTTTAAGGCCCAATGCTTTGCCAGGATGTAAAGAGGGCAAAGTCAAATACAAGTATAGCCTAAGTGGTGACTGCTGTCTTATTTCTCCTTACCTAAAACCATTTAAGCCTCTCTTTTTTTCTTTCTCTTGTCCCACAGTGTGTGATTAATACACACCTGGCGCGTTGTACTTCCTTTTGACAATGAATTAACATGAGTTACTTTTTGTATCTTTCTCTCCTTATGTCCCTCTCCAGTCGATGGACTGCAGCAAATCCTCCCAGCTGGTATCCCTGTGCTTTGCCCTGAGTCTGATGGGACGCCGAGCCCTCAGTGCTGCCTCACAAAACTCTGCCAGGTGATTTCAACATTTCTCTCCATTCATACCAATGAAATAGTACTGTCAATATTATGATACATGCTGTGGTCACCTTGCTTTCATGTGTCTATAGATGAAAACTCTGCCAGGTAAATTCAATACTTCCCTTCATTGATACAAAATGGTTGAGTAATTATATGATTATTTTCATTGGAAAAACATATTTTAATTCACAACAATGCGTCAATGCCCCTTCATCCTTTGCCAAGTAACTGTTGGAGACTTTGTTGTATTGAAATGATGGACATATTTTCTTGACTTCGACTAACCACGAGAAATTATTCCTCTGTAAAGTATGTTTTGTTTTCATGTAGAATGCTCTGTAGGTCTGTCATCTTGGAGGGTGTGTGTAACGCAGGCCCAAACTCAATGCTTCAAACCTTGTCCTGGTATGAACGGACACTATTTATTCCTCAGTCTGATGACTTTACGAGACTTGACTAGTACTTGATCTACGTTGATTTTGTGACAAATGCTTCTTAATTTGTGCTTGTAACTTCTCCTATTCATGTGTGTACTTGTACCAATAGTTTTGTTTTTTATTTTCCTCTCTTTCCTGTGCACACAATTTGAAAATGTGTTTGATGTAAATGATCTGTTGAGTAAACTTTTAGAAAAACCATTCAGATTGTCACTCTTTGCTTCGCCTCCTGAGTTAGAGAAGTGAAAGAAGATATTGTGTCTCACTGAGCAGTAAGGTTTGGGCAGTGTCTTTGAGTGAGTGAATCTCCTTGAATGCAGGGTTCATAGCACTCCTCAAATCGCCTACAACTTAAGTACTTCGCCTGGATACTCTTCACATTTTTCATCCCTTCTTTAACTGTTTTTCTTGCATGTGCATGTTGGGTCTGATGGCTGAGCAGTGAAGGCATTGCACAATATTTTGATTAACCTGAGATTAAGCCTTCTTTGGTTCTTTGAAATGCACTTTGGGCAAATGATTTAGCACACATTGCTCTAGACGACAAGATGTTGAAACCTGGTAAGGTATATCAAGCTTGAGGACAATTGATCATCTAACAATGGAACCATTTCAGGTTTTTCCTGAACCTCAGTTTTCTGCTTCAGACCTATTTATCCACTCAGGGCAAAATGAACGGGCAGGTCCAGATACTAGTAGAGCCGCCATCTGTTCCCCAGTGCACCCAGCAGTAAATGGGTTGCTGTTTCTCTTCTGATTTGGGGGGGGGGGGGAGTAACAAGTGACGTGGAAAGCAACAGCAACCTACCATCACATTATGCTGCAAAGCTCTTGGAAGCTTCAAATCCCCTCTTGTTATATGGGATCTGCTATGAACCCTGTCTCCCTGTGTCATGAATGGGCAATGCTGGAATGTGAAGAACTAATGACATGATGTTGGTAATTGCATCTCTCCCCGTGCTCTCTCTTTCTCTCTTTCTCTCCCCCTGGCCTCCTCTCCTGTGTGTGCTCAGGCCTCACCAAAAGTATATGATGAAGTAAGTGGTCATCCCTCCGTCCCTCGGTGCTATTTGCTCTGATTAAAAGCTCTGCGTAACTTGTGTCTGTTGATCTTCATCCCTTCTACTTTGTTTCTATTTTTGTGCTTTGGGTATTATATTTTTGTGTGGTAAGCTATATAATTTTTTGATTTATTTGTTTTGAAAGTTTAAAAAAAAAATTGCTTTCACTACTACAGTCTGATAAAAGACTAAAATTTTTCTCTACACTTGTGAATCTTCTGTGTCAAAGTGATTCTTATTCTGTGCCTTTAAATGAATGGCAGCTTTCATAATTGTGGGTGGCAATGGTCATACCCTTACCACAACATTCCATCTCCATCTGCTCTCCATACACCTGGCCTTGTCTCATGCTGTGTATGTCCCACCCACTGGCCTTGTTAGTCTGGTGGTTTTTGCATGAACACCCCATTGTTTGTTTCTCCCCTTTATTGTGGAGCTGCAAAGGTTGGCGGGGGGGGGGGGGGCAGATATTTTCTGCTTTCTTGTTGAAATTAAATTTTTCTTTTGTTTGTTTGTAGAAGTTACTCTATCTGTTTATCATATATTTTCCCGTGGCGTTAAATGAGAAAGCATCAAGTGGTATTCCAAAGTGATAATTTGCTCGGCTTTCAAAATCTTTATTCGTTTTGGACTGGGCATAAGCAGGGGAAAACACTTAAAATGTTGTTGTCTAACCTTGCAATGAAAGACTTTTCATTCATGTTTTTTCATCATTTCTGGGACATATGTAATGACCAGGAGCACGCTCTAGAAAGTTGGCTATTTGCAGCTGTGCTTGGGAAAGATATGTGGCGCTATTTTTGTGGACACCCCTGTCTTTTAAGTCCTCTTGTGCAAACAAAATGAAAAGAAAACACATTAAGTTTGTTATCATTGGAAAAGTCATTCAATGTGCTTCACATAATAAGCCATTTTTTATATAATGACAACAATTTTACATTGCTTGAAATATGAAAAACAAAAATCACATATTAGGAGATCTGTATGTATGTGTCTGTGTGTGTGTGTGTGAGTTTGTGCGCGCATGCATGTGTGTGTGTCTGTGTGAAGGACTTGTGTGCAATGTTTTCTCTGCCTCTGTAGTCCAGTGATTGCTCTAATCTGTGGCTGAACACATCATAATTAAGTCTGTGTGTGTGTGTATGTGTAAGAATGATGTTTATTTCTTCAAGCTTTGTGCAGCCAATTGCGTGCAGTACAGTTACTATTGTTAGATTTTTCCTCTTGCTGGGAGAGTGTTTGGATATTTGTACAAGACACGCACTCTTTCAGTGACTGATGGTTTCAAGGTAAAGGTCGCCCTTATGTCGGCGTGATTATTGAAAGACAAGAGAATCTTTGCCTGTTGATGGCACACAGTAGAGCTCAGAGTTTATCCACCCTCTCACCGTATGAAACAGAGGTTGCAGAATGAAAGCAGCCTTGGTTGCGTGTTGGGTTTTTTTTCCACAAAGGTTTTGGATCTTAGCAGTGGGAAAATTAGCAGATCTTATAAAGTTTTTAAACATGTTTGTGCGTGGGATTTGGTAATAAACAATTTTTTGTTTTCTTAAATTGAGTTTATAAATCTTTACCTCTTTGCATGTAACCCATATTTGTGATTATGTATGATGTACCGACTATAGTCCACAGTGTTCCTTCATGTATTTTCTACTCTTTTCCAAAGAAACTCCAGAATATTCATAGCATGTTCAGGATTTGAAGCACATGCATTATTCATCTGGTCTTCTCAATACATCAAAAATGTTCCATTTTGTCTTCCCGTGGATGTTTGCAGCAGCAGCATGAGTTAGAGTGATTCCATGAGTTAGAGTGA
>JBCIKM010000001.1:205956-221150 GCA_039654465.1 Melibe viridis
GTTTGGATTTTGTTTTGTTTCATTTGGGTTTTGTGTTTTCTTTTTTTTTTTTTTTGGGTTTTTTTTTTTTTTTTTTTTTTTGGTTTTTTTCTTTTTTTTTTTTTTTTTTTTTTTTTTTTTTTTTTTTTTTTTTTTTTTTTTTTTGCATGTGTTTTCCCACAATCAGAACAAGAAGAAGACCATGTATGATTATAGCTCAGTGTATGTCCAGTCTCCAAACGACAAGGGCCATTCCCAGCATTCCGCGTTGGTGGACAAGACTTGTTGTCTTTACGGGTTTCGGGGTTGTTGGTTTTTTTTTACGACAGACCCCCATATTTTGCAGGCAGAATTGCAAATGTCGCAGGCCAAAATCCCAACTTTTGCAAAAATCAAAGTTGCGACTCACGCTCAAAGTGCGGTTGTTGTCGCATCTCTCAGGAATTTCCTGGCATCTTTTTTTAATTTTTTTACGTTGATTATTTACAGATGGAATATGAATGCCACGGGAGTAGATTCGTTGAGGACTTCTAACGATCCGTCCCTTACAGACTACCAAAGCGTCAAAAAGGTGCGCCGAAAACTATCGCCAAAGGCGTCGACTCTGCTCGCGGCATTACGCAGCCTCAGTAGATTGAAAAAAAAAGTGCAAATAAATAAGGGAGTTAATGAAGTTGAGCGACGAACCATTGGCAAGTGTTGAAGGACTGAAAAATCTGTGTGACGCAGATTACATTACATAACAGCCAAATTAAAATCTACAAGTCGTGATACTCTAATTTCAAAGTAAGTGACGTCAAACAAGATCGTCGCTCAAGTATAACTCCCCTCTATAACTTATAAAACTGGGCGGCAAAGTTTGGCAGATCATAAATAAAAATAAGGCATACTAGGGCCATTAAGGGGCCCAGGAGAAAGTAAGAAGATAAAAGCAGCCAAAATATGTATGTATTTATAGGTGGTTTTAGAGATCCACAACACAAGGGTCATTGACGGGCCCTTAGTTTAAAGACATACACAGCTCTAACCACAAACTGAAGAGAGATGATTTACACAACAGCTGTCGTTATGAGTGTACCTACCTTCTGTCCGAAAGTGCTACAGCTGGGTGGACCAGAGGGAGGACATTCAGTGTAGTCTGCCGCTCCTTGCCGGTCTTCAGCTGTGCATGAGGATCCAGTCCTGGTCCTGGTAGGGTGTCAGTGGTAACGTACAAAACGTTGCCATAGTGATAACAAAATGGAGTTTAAAACAGTTAGATTAAACTGCAAGGCAAGGGGTTGGTACGTGTAAGCACAAGGTACATACAGGAATAACGCTTCAATAAGCTACATAGATATGAGATTATTTGGAAGGTTCTGGTGTTTAAAAACGAACCCTCCCAACAAACAAACAAAAACAAAACAGACAACAAATTCTAACCGATATGGTGTTCTAATGTTCTAATGCTTAGAAACGATTGCTGATTCTTCACCGATGTCATCCACGCATTCTTAAATAATATTTAGACGGTCGGACCTAGAATTTCCTGGATTTGGTAACGGCACAAAATCAAATTTAACGAAGGCCTTCTCTTCTTCTTCTTCTTAAAACGCACCCCTCAAAAAAAAACAAAAAAAAAACAACAACAACAAAAAAAACAACAACCCAAAAACAAACAAAAAATGCTCACCGATAAAGTCTCCTAATGCTTAGAAATGATTGCTGTTTCTGCACCAATGTCATTATTAAATATTTCATCTTTCGAACCTGGAATTTACTGGATTTGATAATGGCCCAAAATAAAATTTACCAGGAGAAGGCCCGATCTCTTCATCTTCATCTTTTACCAGTGAATAGACACCATCCATTATTATTATTATTATTATTATTCGTTTCCGATGTTTGTTTTGTTTATGGAATTTAAAAATCATTATTGTTTGACAATGAGAGCCTGTTGCGCCGATCAACTGGCTTCAGTTTCTGGGTCAAATCTATGCCAACAATATTAATAAATATGTTGTTCATTAAACCCTGTCGTGCCTTTTTATCTTCTTCTTCTTCATGTGTACTCTTTGAGGAGATGGAATGAAAAGAAAGTGAAGCAATCTTCTTCTTCTTCTTCTTAAATTATATCGACTGACTCAGTGGAACTGAGTATTACTGTCGATGCGGGCATCTCTGCTATTCCGCTATAAAGTAAAATTTCAGTCTTGATGACAGTTAAGTTTTTTAATGAAGAAATTATCAAAGTAGAGATGGCAAGGCATAGAATTTGGTTCAGTAAGTACACAATCTCAGCCAAATTCTCCCGTACATTCGTAGTGTAGACTTGTGGTTCTGTCTCCTAATTTCATACCCTTCTAGATATATAAATGTACACGAAGGAGGAATGGCAAATCGGCATGGCGATAAAGAAGGCTGGTGGGAAAACAAAACTTAACTCATTCCGCGACGGTGTGGTGGCTTTGGAGGCAGCACTGCAGTGTGGTTGCTTGTCGTGGTTCAATGCATGGCAGGGACCCAGGTGCTCAGTGTTCACTGTTTCCATGCTGAGAGTGGATTACCTTGACGAATCAAGACACAAAGGAAACCGCTGTTCTCTGGCAATTTATAGTCGTGCAGAATGTTTTTTCACACCACAGAAAATTCACATTAAAAAGTAAACAATCCCTCACCCAAAAAAAAAACCAAACAAACCAAACCAAGCAAACAACAAAGAAAACAAAACCCAACAACAAAAACATGTAGACGTATACCAATCCTAGTTACTGCGACTTCTTATTCGCATCTTATTCTTATTTTGCCACTGGGCGGCCAAGTTTGGCAGATCATTAATAAAAATAAGGCATATTAGTGCCATTGAGGGGCCCAGGGGAAAGTAAGAAGATAAAAATAGCCAAAATATGTATGTATTTATTGTATAGGTGGTTTTAGAGCTCCACAACACAAGGGTCTTTGACGGACCCTTAGTTTAAAGACATACACAACTCTAACCACAAACTGAAGAGAGATGATTTACACTTATTTGCTTGTTTATTTGAGGGTTTAGGGCCCCATGACACACGAGGGTCATAGTCAAAAAAAAGACCTAGGATTTTCAAACCCCCTTTGTGTACAAAAGTACTCAGTTCGTTTAACTTGTAACCCTGCGGTTATGTACCGAAAGGCGTAAAATAAATTTAATAAAGGATGACCACTGAGTTGCAAACAAGACAACAAAAACAGGACATCACAGAACAGGGCAAAAAGTAAGACAATTTTGTTTCTTTAATGGAGATTTTAGAGCCCACGACACACGACGGTCATAAGAGAGGCCAGATGAGAGTGAGATGATAGAATTAGTTCAAAGAGGGAACAGATCAAACCACAAACAGCAAAGAGATGATTTACACTGCACTAGAAAATAAATATCATCTCTGAAAACAAATTTCGACACCACCGAGAGATGATCAACAAGGACAATAAAAAACATCTTCCCACCAAACAACTCATGACAGAAAGACCCAAGATCTTCAAACTCCCTTTGTGTACAAAAGTACTCAGTACGTTCATCTTGTGACCCTGCAGTCATGTACCAAAAGGCGTGAAATAAGGGATGACCACTGAGTTGCAAACAAAACAACAAAAACAGGACATCACAGAAAAGGGGAAGAAGCAAGACGATCGATTCAGTGTAAAAGTAAAAGGTAAGAAACAGAGCGAGAAGAGCCCACCAGGGACACCAACAACCCTGCAGCAGGAACATTATTCACTGATCTCCTTGAGATAAGAAAAACAACAACAACAAAAAGAAAAAAAACCCAACCAAGCAAACAGAAAAGAAGACAAAGTTTCAAGGTTGATAAAAATAAATATTTATTAACTCCATCATTTCAGCAGCGCGAGTATCAACTGAAGCTGCAGATGCGGATACACACTGCCACACACACACACTAAACGTCATGAAAAGGATGGGGAAAATGTATGAAAGAGAAAGAAAAATAATTTTGGAAGAAACCATGAAGAAGAAAAACTTAAAACTAATTGATGGCATCTCAAACTAAAATAAAAACCAGAGCACACATATGATACAGTATGATAGATTGTCAAAGTTAAGCATAGAAATGACTCCACATAAATAAAAAGGTATAAAATTAGAAGGCATAATAAATACAAATAAGAAAACATCAATGTCGTAACAAAATCATTCGAGATATGAAAAATCAAGCAGTAAATATTCTTTTGATCTAGGAAACACAAATTTGTTTTTAAAAAATATTAATTTCAAAATCAGTTTATCATTCACTATCACACACTTTTCAACGCAAACAAACCATCTACCACTGAAATACATTGAATAAATAGAATAAAATGAAAATCTGAGGAAACAGTATTTTGAGATTCATCTGAATTCTCTTTTGGGCTTTTCATAAAATCTTCAATCAAACAGATTTTGAACGTGAGGAGAAACCCTGCACTGGAAAAAGTGCTATCGGCAACAGAATAAATAAACCAAGACAAAGAAATTCCACAACTATGGACTAGAATAAGGAGAAATCTCAGCCTTTACAAACGCCTTCAAATTACACACATGCCAGTGAAACTGTTAAAAAGAGTAGAGTCGGACCAAAGTTGTCAGTCTGGAATTTGCACCTCCCCAAAAGCAGCCAAATTAAATTTGAAGGAAATCCCCATCACTATTTCACTAAACTTAATATGGCATGCAAGATAAAAAGAGAAAAAAAAATCATGTAATTGAATTCGAATTATCCATTTCATGGCCAATTTAGTGACATGAGCAACAATTGAAAAAGACAAAACTAAAAATCGGGTGTCATGCTCTGTGTAATTTCATTTATTCATCTGGTGTCTTTGATTGTAACAAATGTGATTCTGTGTTCTTATTTGAAAATCTCTGTCGGTTGTTAAATAAACATTTATAGCGTAGTCCCTCTATTTTTTTATATGCAGTCAAGCAGATAGACATACAAGATCACAGCATGTCAAGATTCAACAACAGAAAATAGTCACAAACGTGGTTAGATCATGCAAATCTGTTAACTATTCAAGACCAGTTAGCACATTTCAGATAGGCGGTTATAATGACAGATTTCATCTAAATGAGATAAAATTTTCTAGGTTGACCTTTTTTTGATGCAGCTCCCTGGTTAAAAAGATTGGCGGGCATTATTGTTGCGTGTGGCAAACTGACATTCCATATCAAACAGGAGTCCCCGTTGAGGGTTTCTGACTCTATCCTCAGAAAAAAAAAAAAAAAAAAAATACAGTGTACTGTCACTGTCAAATGTTTCTAGTCAGGCGGTTAGAGTTAGAGCAGTACGCTAATGAAACACAAACACCACCACCTGTTGAAACTGCAACTGCCTCTCGCCTTTCCACTAATTCTTTCGAACTTCCACCAGGCAGGATTCAAGTTAGCAATAAGAACAAGGAGATAATAAAAATGGAAAAAATAAAATGAAGAAAATTATTAATCATATTAATAACTGTGATCATACTAATAATAATATAACTATCAAGGATGCTGAAAATAACAATTGTAATAAGCTGCTTCTGACAATGTTAATGATTATGACTGATGCTGTAACATGGAAGAGAGCATTGTAAAGGCCATTATAAATCAGCAAGCCACACTGCACCTGTGTCAGCAGCCAGGGGCACACACACAAAATGCACCACTTACCTCTTGGTCGAAGGATAAATGTTATGGATCTCTAATTTCAAACATCTGCTGATACCCCCACTCTTCATCAATCCCATGAGCATACATCAATCCCATGAGCAAACCAGCCTTTTGAGTTTGCATGTCACGCAAAGTATACCAAAGCAGAGACACATATATTTTGTAAGTTTTTTATCAAAATTACTAGAGATATATTGAAATGATGCATGGGACACAGGATTATAGCATGCAGCCATTTCAATTAGCACACAATTGCTAAAATGATTTTAAAATGAGTTAAAAAACCTTGAGAAAAATTTAAAAACAACAAAAAACAGCATGCTACTTTCCCTTTCGTTGTCTATAGAAGGTACCTTCATATTAATAAATGGATAACCTAAAACAATCTCCAGCTCAAAACTCCACACTGACAAATAATTCTTTTTTCTATACAGATTCTTAGAAAAGTAAACTCATCCCACAAAAAAAAAACACCCCAAAACTAGAATGAAAAGTTGAGAATATAGCTCAAAGATTAAATTCGGCATTTTTTTGACAAAACAGAAAACTACAAATAACAAATAAAGGTCTCAAAGTTATCTCTGGTAATATCATACAGTAAAATTTGATTGAGACAGATCAAAATTATACACAAGTAGTTATAAAAGTAACCTCAAGTTCAAGCACCCGTGGGAATAAAGTGTATAGGGAAATAACTTTTTCTTGACATTATTAACATCACGTACAAAGTCAATCTGCACAACCAAAACTTAAGTAACCTACATTAAACTTTTTGTCACACACAGCAAAACTCTACGATAAAAAAAAGTGCAGTGCGTAGTTACTTTTACTGTTGTAAATAATGATGTTTGTTCAGCAGAGAGAGGAAAAATATGATAAACCAATGAAACTGCCATGAAGTACATCCTAGTGGAAATGAAGGCATGGGTCAAATGTGTAAATAAGGTGTCACACCTGACGTGCCCGTTTCACACTGTGTCTTAAGATCATTGGGTTCAATGTTTGTTTGTTTATTGGAGGTTTTAAGGCCCCACAACACATGAGGGTCATAGAGGAGCCCAGGGGAAATTAAGATGATAAGTTCAAAGAGGACAGGTCAAACTATAACAGCAGCGAGATGGTTTACACTGAAAAATAAATTTTATCTCCCAAAACACATTTCGATACCACAAAGAGATGATTTACAATGACAAAAAATATCTCTCCAAACAAGAACAATCAATAGCCATCACTCATAACAGCATAATGGTTCATGAAGACCCAGGATCTTTAAACCCCCTATGTGTACAAAATTACTCAGTACATTTAACTTGTGACCCTGCAGTTATGTACCAAAAGGCATGAAACAAGGGATGACCACTGAGTAAACAACACAACAAAAACAGAACATCAAAGAAAAGGAGAAATAGTAAGACGATTGCTTCCATGTAAAAGATAAGACACAGAAGTAGAAGTACCCGACAGGGATACTGACCTACTGCCCACTCAAATTTTATAGATAGTGAAATATCTTTTTAAATTTGAATATAATCTAACTCACAAAATGTTTGCTTTGTAGTGCTATTAAAACAGCAAAGAAAAAAGTCAGTCACACACAGTGGAACAATTTCTTATTTTTACATTTACCTATTGAACTATGAAAGAAAGAAATATATTATATGTTTTCCACTATCCATCTGTTACCAGTTAATCATAGAAGCAATTCCAAAACAGTATTGGGGTATTAATATTTTGTCTTTTTTGGTAAAGAAACCCTTCAAAACATCAAAGGCATTTGTGACTGAGTAAGAACAATTGGACGTACAGACATTATATTTCATATTCAAAGTGGCTTATTAATTGAGACTACACACAAAGTTAGATGCAAACTGGACGTGAGGTTCAAAGAAAGGGGCCAAAAACAATTAAGTTGAGTTTTGAAGTGGACTGTACCTGACTGTAGCTAGTTTTTAAAACATATACATAATCTGTTTTGTGATTAAAATTAAGACTTCAAGACATACATTTGACTCGGACGAACCAGGAGAGAATACCTGCTTTGGTTTATTCCAAGCGATGGGTGCTGTGGAAGGCCCCTGGTTCAATTGCGGCCTTCCTGTTTTTTCGTCCTTTTCAATGGCTTTGACTCTTCAGCATTATGCCTTCACCATTGACCATTTTCTTTGATTTTCATTTATTTCCAGTGCCATCTACTTCTTTGATTGAGGGAACCACGACAAATGAAGATAACGAAAGGTGCCCAGGAGAAAAGCAAGATGATAGATTAGTAAAAGAGCATATAGACTTTGAAAAAGCAGAGAGATGATTGACAGGGGAAAAAATATCATCCCTGACAGACATTTCAAAGAGAGATGATTTACAAGGAAAAGAACATCATCTCCCAAAAACCAGAGAAACCACACACACACACACACACACACACACACACACACAGACACACACAAGCACAACAGGTAGGGAGGGCCACGGCTATCAAACAGAACATAAATTAGAAGTGTTTTTATGAAAGAAAGCACCAGAGAGAGTGCAAGAAAAAAAAAAGATGATAGTTTTACTTCAAAGACAAGAAACAGACGTAAATACCAGGGACTCCTTCAACCTCAATTCCTCAGAGGATAAACCACATCTCATTGTCATCTAATTAAAAGCAACCATTATTTGTAACATTTTTTCTTTCGTGAAAACAAAATCAGCATTGATATTAACAGTGAATTGGTCCAATTGTTTTCAAAATGATGATTTTGCCTACAGTATAGGAAGCGTTTTGTCATGTAACAGCCTCTGTTTAAATTATCTATTCTTACAACAAAATGATAACTACAAAACAATCTTATCATACATGCTAAAATTTACACACACACAAAAAAAAATAAAAATAAAAACATAATTTTTAAACAAAAACTAATTTTTTCATAGGATAGACTGTGATCATAACAAAGTTGGCATCATAGAGGAAACAAAAATGGAATTAGAGGTTCACAGGATCAGCTCAACAATTGCATTGTTTAATATGGAGTGAACCTTAGCCATGAGATAAAATAACCCAAAACTTTCATCTAAAAGTGAAAGACTGACCCCTAAGAACTAAGAAATATGAGAATACCAGAAAATGAACAACCTGTTCAAAATTTGTGAAGGAAGAGAAGTTAACAAGAAGACAACATTTGTAAAACAGAAAAGAGAGGGGAAGGCCAGAAAGAGGAGTTTGAAAAATCAGAAGCTTTGGAAGATCAGACAGCATTAAGACCAATGTTTGTGCAGGGGTATAACAGCATAACAACAAGTAATGATATCCGTTGATATTCATGTGACGATTTTAAAAACCTTTTGTGGAGATGTCAGGAGAGAATTTTGCACCACTATATTGTTGAAAAAGGGATAGCCACGATGATGAAACTGAATGGATTGTAAGATGAGATATTCAAGACAGCCTCACACATCAAAACTATAATGTTGAATGGCCACCAATGCTTGCTTCTTGATAATTTATCGACTTCATCTTGCTAATTAATAATCTTAACTTTTATTCTGATGAGATAAACTGACACCTACTTTTGTTTTAATTACATCTGGTTTATAAAAAAAGATATATGCTTAAAAAACAAGAAATATATATGTGTATTCTACACTATCCTATGGAAAGAACATTGATTCAAGCCAGTCATGAAAGAAGTTAGCAATTTCAACATTGTTATAATTACTTCCTCTCAAATGTATTAACTCCTTATTCATACTTATAAAAGAGGGAATAAATACTAGTTAATTCATTGAAAGAAATTTCCTCATAACGTTGAATCAGCACATTTTGAGAGTCACACAACCTTGATAGGCTCGACCTTCCAACATACTGGCTTTCACTTGTGTCCACTCTTCAGTGACAGGATCAAAGCATTCTACAATATCTGTGGGTTTAGTATCAATGAGACCCCCACTAACAAATATTTTTCCATTAACAACACACACACCACTGTATAGTCTAGAATATCGCATACTTGGTAGATGATGAAATGTTCTTTTCTGAGCATTGAGAGCGATCATTTTCTTTGTATCCTCCCATATTATGTAAAAGACATTATTGATAACTACAATTTTAGCAAACTGAATATTTTCTGGTAAGACGAACTGTTCTCCAGACGGCCTGATTGAATCATCTATAATGTGGTAACTGTCCATTGTTTTGACAACGGCCTCCTCACCCTGAAGACCTCCAACTTCTACGATGGTATTGTTGTATGGCACCACACATGATTCTTTTCTAGGGAACATGGTTCTTCCAGCAGCAGTCCATGTATTTGTCACAGGATTGTAGCATTCAATAGTCTCAACGCACAGCATTTTCCCTTCATATCGCACTCCACCTAGGACATACATCTTATCATCAAGAATGGCGGCGGAGTGTCTAGCTCTAGCTTTCAACATTGGAGCCATTTGATACCATTTCTGCTCCACAGCATCAAATCGCCACACTTTAGAAATGAAATCATTATCTAGAATACCTCCTGCAACATATATAGAATTGGCTAACACAGTAACACTACACCATAACACCTTCTGTGGAAAATCAGCAAGACTAATCCATTTTTGTTTGTGAGGATCAAACATTTCGACAGAGTTTGTGATATTCATATCTTTGGTAATACCTCCAATGACTACAACAACCTCCTTGGCCACAGTAGATGGCCGGGGTTGAACAGTTTGGTCTTGCATGCTTCTCCGACGTTTCCCAGCTTGAGTTTCATGGAATGATGCCTTCAGCAATTGAGCTTCGTGTACTAAAGACAAACACTTTTCAGACACACACACCAAAGGATTGTGCTCTATAATTTCTAAGTTTGATAGATCTAGGGTGGCAAGTCTAACATTTTCCATTAGATCTGAAAGATTTAGCTCCCTGCTCTCAAAGTCATACTTCACCCACCTTACTACTGCATAGAATACTGTTTCCTCAGATCTAACATCTATCAGGTCACTGGATATGTACTTTTGTAATCTTTCAAGCGTCAACTCAAGAAATTCATCATATTCTATCAAAGCAGTAAAGTTTTCGAGGGCAAATTGATGAGCTTTTTCAGCAAGTTCAACACAATTGTGTAATTGAGCAAAAATTTCAATGCCGAGACAATTAGACGGATGGAGCTGATCTTCTAGAAATTCTTCACATGCAGTCATGATGGCAGGATACTGAAACAGACAAGCTGCTGCTAACAGTTCTTGGGCGTTGCTGGCATTGACTTCAATCTTGCCACTGTATGCATAATCAATCACTTTCCTCAAGGTCCATGGCGAGATTTCATTAAAACTGATTCGATTTTCTCTACTCTCTTTCAAGTCACTTGAAAACATGGCTTGAAAATATGGTGAGCTTACTGCCAACACATTTTTGTGACAAGGAAACTCTTCCTGGCCAATGCAGAGGACAGTATCAGTGAATAAAGCACTTAATCGAAACTCATTAAGTTTCATTAGAATGTTACGGCCGTAGCTTGCATCATCAACAATATGCGAAGCCATTATTATGAGCAAAGGTGGAAGTTTTCAATGTGCAGAAAACTTGAAAATCTGAAGGCCAGCTTATGAGATCATTGACAAAATCCCATGATACAAGCTCTGTTTCTTGTCAGTCTGAAGAAATAGATAAAGTTTGAGGAAAAATTAAAGCTATACTTTGCAATAAATGACAAAAAAAGGGTAAACAAAATAAAGCTCACACAGCTGAATGTGGCACAGTTTGACACTTTCAAGAACGTGACAAATTCATACATAAGATCAGTTTTACTTAAAATTTCAATGGGTCCTGAGAGTGATTTTCTAAAGTAATGAAAGTTCAAATCAGAAGGAAATGCAATGAGTAAAACAAAAAAATATTTTTGGTAACTATGGAAACACAGCAATATTGATTTTGACAACCCTTAAAACTGCTCTTTTTCAAGAGCCTAAGGCACATGTATTTTTTGATGATATGTAAAGGATGAAATAGAGCCCTTTCTTCAATATATATGAAGTAGGTTTGTGTGGGAAAAAAGTCTAGATGGAAAGGAGATCAACGTCTTCCCAGTTTTCCCTAAAACAATGTCTGGAGGAACAGGTGGAAACTGCGCGGATGTGACTTGAGAGGGCATATCCAGCAGCCAGTGAACAAAAAATAAAAATGTCCAAATAGTCATTGTGTTGTTGACGACGTGGCGGAACATGTTTGTTTCATGCAGTTCTGTTCCACTGATTTACACCCCCTGCCCCCTATAGGCACATCGTAGTGGCATGTCAAGTGTTTGAATAGCCTAGCCTTTGTTGTATGTTATGTCGCATCTTTGAAAATGAAGAAAATGAAGAGAGATGAACATTTAATTTTATTACAAAAATTTTTTGCAAGGATTTTGCCACCCCATTCTGTCCCATAGTGTTAACTTCAAGCAAGTTTCACGCCCAGGTCGTTAACTTCATCGGTTGGTAACTAAAATACTAAGATAAAGAAATTTACAGAAGGAAAATGTGTTGACTTCAAGCGAGAGTTGACTTGAATTGAGGGGACTTTATCCGGATTACACACTATTTCTGTTCGTGAGTGGCACAGCACCTATTTCCGTGGCAGCCTTGCATCATTCCAGATAGAAAGAGTTTCAGAGGAACACACAAACTCAATTGGTTTACTGAAATTGACTCTCAATCCCATAACATTACTGACTGATGTGCATACACCTGCTTCGCTTTTTAGTATGGGAAGAAGATACCTCTGCTTTGTGGACACAGGCCAATAGGGCAAGCAAACTATGCTAGAACATCAGTTTTGTCTGATACAATGACAAAAATAACAATGCAGACATAATAGGAGGCAGTTTACTATCTAAGAGAGAGATGCACTTATAATTATTGACATTTGCAATATTTTGGGAAAGATACTTATTGAATACTTCTTCCTTGACACTGCTGCCATTTATGGCATTTATAAGAAGTCACCAGCCGCACTTAAGGACGACTTGATCTGGAGTCTACACGTCCTTGGTACAGTGAGGCTGGGAATCTCTACAAGCCGTACTTACGGACGTCCAGTCCAGGAGTCTAATTTATTCGACCCTTTGGCAGAAATCTAATCTTCCCTTGGCAATGGAATCATTTTGATAAATATAATTTATTATTCACCTAATTATTCATTCATGCTGTCTAGAAAAAAATCCTCTAAGGTTGATGAATTAAGGTTCATAAATGTTTTCATTTCTGCAAGTTGAGTGTGAGGGGACGAAAGTTCGATTCCGACCTATGTGCCTTTTAAATATTTTGTTCTCTCTTTGAAAATATATCGATTTGAAATATAATTTTTATCTCCAATTTTTAATTTTTTTTGTTTTGATTATTACTAGATTGCTCTTCAATTTTCTTCTTGGGTGTGTGCGACAAGGACACATAATATTTCATCGCTCGTCGATGTTCGAAATCAAACTGAGGTGCTTTTATTGGTAACCTGGTCACTAAAAGATACATGCATCTATTTTGTATCAAAATCTGTGAAATTTCAAATGCCTGTGTTACATATATTTATTGCATGATGCAAAACAATACACCTGAATCGTCTCTAGACTTGTCCACCATTCTCATCTAACTTCACAGTTGACAGTGGTCAGTTAAGGCAAATAAGCTTTCGCACCTGTTGAGGGGAAACCCACAGGACAAAGGTAGCCCAGCCATGCAACAAATGTATGAATTCTCCGTTAATCAAATGCCAGCTAAATACTTTAGGTATTACACACAAACAGTTCATTTTTACCTGCAAAACATTATTTTTGACTACTTTTTACAGTCATCATAAGTATGTGTAGGCTAGTAGTCTCCCCATACTAAAGGACAGCGTCTTCAGGTCTACACATACTTAAGGATTGCTAAACTGGCAATCTTGCTGTCATTAAGTATGGCTGGCCTCTTCCTTTATATAAGATTATGAGTGACTCTACCAATGTGGTGACCCTGGGTGGAAAGGTCAGCACGGCATCTGAATTGCCGGTGGTTAGGCTGCTGAAATTGGAACTGCTGTGCAAATAGAGAATGTTTGCATTTAATCAAAGCAGAAGTAGCCACTGCATTGAGTCTTAGCCCCAAATCAGCCTAGTTTCCTTTTGTTAAATATTTGTACTCCTTCAATCTATCGGGAAATAACTTAGCAATCATATGATTGTTTAATATATGAAGGAAAGTAAAATATAAAAAACCCATTCTCAAGATTAATTTTCTTCAAATCAATGAGATCATTAATTTCCGAGATTGACGGTGTCTGAGATTTAACCCTTTTACAAGTTCTTCTCTTACCTTATCAAAAGGTTAGAAAAGAAAAGTTCGTTACAACAGAGTTTGTGTGAGAATGAATAAGTGGAAAATCATTAACACCTTTAGAAAAATAGTTAATCTTTTTTCAAGAAGTGGGCTATTGCAAAATAGATAGAAAAAATACCTTTGGAAACAAGTAGCGAATCTTGTTCGTAGGGGTAATTCAAGGGGGTCGCCATTATGCCACTACTGAATGAGTCAATGACGAACTATACAATTTGCCAGGTACAAATACGGCGTACGAACCATACTGCTTTCAGGTCACTATCGTAGGAACCAAGTTTCTTTTTGCTTCTTTTCGTCCTTTTCTTTTAATTCTTTTGTCCTGGGTGTATGTTATAAATAGCGCTCCAACATAACATCTTAAAGGAAAACAAGACGCAATTGCTTGTTATTTATTTGTATAAGCAATGGCTATCACTCATAACAGCATTATGATCCAAATGGACTCCGGATCTTTAAACCCCTTAGGTGTACCTAAGTGCTCAGTACGTTAACAACAACAACAACAACAATGATAATAATAATAATAATAATATGGCATTTATATAGCTCCTATCCACAGTCATCATCATAATCTAAGCGCTTTACAATTATAATACCAAAACCCTGTTAGGCGTGTTACAATTTTTCAGAGACAATCATCGTCTAAACCAGAGTGGCCTCCGAGCTTTACATCCATTTCTGAGAGGATGAGATAAGTCTGGTAAAGTACATTATCCAAGGACACAACATGATTGCGCCGGCAAGAATTGAGCCCACGCTCTTCTGCATGGAAGTCGAACGTCTTACCATGAAAGCCACCATGCCCGTTTAGGAATTAATTTGGAATTTTACCCGGACAGTGGCCTTACGGCCTACTCTTTTCTATTTCCAACATTAACGTGCACACGGGACCTCCTAGTTTATATTCCGTCTCCGATAGGACTAGATGCTCGATCCCACCTACTTAGGATCACGGAGTGGCTTCCGAACAGAAAAACGGCCCGTCATTTTTTGTTTTCATTGGACTCGAACCCGCGGCTTTTCAATTTGAGAGGTTTCTGTACCTCTATGCCACCAGGGAGTGACAACCGACTAGAAATGACCGTTCATGGGTTTCGAATGAGGGGCCATTCGCATGATAGGCTTTTATTATACTACTGCAAATCACAATGGGCCGTAGAGAGAGAGAGAGAGAGAGAGAGAGAGAGAGAGAGAGAGAGAGAGAGAGAGAGAGAGAGAGAGAGAGAGAGAG
>JBCIKM010000001.1:323952-338634 GCA_039654465.1 Melibe viridis
TCATCTTACTTTCCTCTTGGGCGCCTCTATGACCCGAGTGTGTCGTGGTGCCCTAAAACCACCAACAAACAAACAAATTTGTTAAAATTTGTCAAATCACAACAATTCAATGGAAAACAGCACGACTTATTATGCAAGGGAAGTAACTCATTAACAATTATGATTTTGGTTCTTATTCTTTATCTCATTTTGGCAATTCTTGTTAACTGTGACAATTTTCATGCTGTTCTCATGGGCAAAACCTCTTGGACAGGAACAGGTAGGGAACTAACATGACTAACACTAGAACTTGAACTTCCTATGGGAAACCATTTCAAAACTTGACATTTACATTTGATAAGTTGGTTACATTCCTTATTCTGGTGGGAATAAGCTTGCCTTAATTTATAAAAAAGATTTCTTTCAAGGGGTTCAAGTAGGTATTTTTGGTTAGCCTGGT
Organism: Melibe viridis; assembly: GCA_039654465.1. Classification (NCBI taxonomy): domain Eukaryota; kingdom Metazoa; phylum Mollusca; class Gastropoda; order Nudibranchia; family Dendronotidae; genus Melibe; species Melibe viridis. The sequence continues at coordinate 324,392 of JBCIKM010000001.1, forward strand.
TGTATTTAAAAGGATTCATAGTAGTAAGTAGTAATGCAAACTTTTCCTAGAATCATGATTCGTCTCTTCTGTGTTACATTACATCATTCATGTAAAAGTCAAGGACTACTATAGTCTATAAGTAGTCCTTGGTAAAAGTCAAAATTGTCCAAAGAATTGAACTTTTTTCTATTCTTTCATATGTAAATTGTACATTTGCAAGTCTTTCTTGTTGAAAAATACATCTCTCAATTTTTAAAGATTGATTACAAAGAACTACATGTTATTATGTAATATTGATGTTTTCATTTTGTGGGGTTTGGGGGGGTTTTTTTTGTGAATTTTTTTCAACCATTAGGTTGATTTGGAAATTTAATTCAATTGTTATTATAATGTGCACAAAAATGATGATTTTATTGAATTGTGATCTCTGCAATTTTATTCAAATTTTTAATAGCAATAACAATGGTCTCTTGTCTCATGATTCATATTCATATTGTGAGACAACCTTGCAAGTTGTTGGTGACATGTATTAATATTATTTTTTATTCACATTTTCTCACTCGGAATACTTTCATGGCAACCATTTAATTGATCATTTTCAAAAATGCAGTTTTTGTATAACAATATTCAAGGTGAATCTGTTCTGTCACCTGTGTACCTTTGTCTGACCTGCCTTGTTTGGATTTTGAAAAGTTTTAAAGAGAAAGGAATAAGCAAAAGGAAAATTTAAATTTATCACTTTGACTTTAATAAAGATCAATTTTGTAGATCATATCAAGCCTTGACTGATGGATTTTTTCAGTTATTAGTTATAAAAGGAAAGGAGTAGGGGCAAAATCCACCAGTGAGGTGATGCGTTCAGTTTAATCTGATGAATAGATGCTTCGTTTATTTTCATTAAATAATTTTTTATCTGTTCCCTCTTTTAAAATTCTATCATCTTACAGTAGTACTTTCTTCTAGGCTCCTCTATAACCTTTGTGTGTCATGGGGTCCTAAAACCTCCAATAAACAAACAAACAAACATGATTTTTTCTTGCCTTGCTTATTTTTGCTCTTTCTTTTTTATTTTTCTATCTTTACCTTTAGTACCTTTCGGTGTGTAAGGTATGCACAAAATATCCCGACTGATCTCTATTGAGGCTCTTCCTTTTTGTATCTACAAAATTGCAGCCTTTCTTTTCCACTATGTTGAGCCAGTTTCTTTGGCCCTCTTGGCAACTTTCTGTGCTGTACATTCTAAGATTTATTTTGGAATTCTGTTATTTTCCAGCTTTTTTCATGGGTCTATTTTTTGTCATTGTAAATCATCTCACTGTGGTGTCAATTTGTGTTATGAGATAACATTAATTTTAGTGTAAATCATATCTCTTCTGTTTCAACTGTTTGTAGTTTGATCTGTTCCGTCTTTAAACTTATTCTATCATCTTGCTTTCCTCTGGGCTCCTCTATGACCGTTGTGTGCCATGGGGCCCTGAAACCTTCAATAAACAAACAAAAACCACCAATAAACAAACAAATATTTTAGAATTTGTGTCTTACTGGACATGTATGCTGTCATGGGTAGAGTCCGTAACTTCATACTTGTAAATCATCTCTCCATGGATTCTTTAGTAGAGAGCCAGGACACAAGTGGCCCACATGAAATTAAGAGAATAGTGTAGTTAAAAGGAGAACAAGTCAAACCACAAACAGAAGAGATGGTTTGCACTCAAAAATAAAATCATATGAGAATCATCAGATTAATGTCCAAAAATTGCGATTTTGTTTTTGTTTTATTTTTCAATTAACCTGCAACAACATATCAAAAGATGGTTACACATTCAGAAAATTTGTTCAATAGTTTTATTTTTCCATTTCTACTGAAGTTGATTTTTTCCATTTAGTTCGATTTGTATATCGTTTATTTATTGGCGGCCCCATGACACACTTGGGTCATAGCAACTATTATAAACAAACTATCATTTTACTTTCCTCTGCTGACCCTCATGTATTGTGGTGCCCTAAAACAATCGATGAAAATAAAGACCTATCAGTCAGCTTGATTTAATGATTACTACAAGCAATGGACTTGTGTGGGATGAAACACAAGTGGCAGAGCCAGCTTGAGCAATACAAAGGTTTCAAATTTTTAATCCTAATTCAGGACTATAGTCCGTTCGCAAATAAATGGTTCAGGCTTGTTTTGTTTTTTTCCACTTTCTCAGCTAATTCACCACATACAGCTCTGAAATTTTGCACATATCTATGAATCAATTTGTCTTAACTAGAAAGTATTTTTTCATGACAATCAAAACAAAAGGACGAGATTATTCGACGAAAGTAGTGAACAAACCTCATATTTTGGCAGGATGTTTACACAAGGGATTTAGTTTAGAGAAAAATAAACAACTCACTGATTATGAGGACCGTACAGTTCATTTTTTATATTAGTTTAAGAAGAAAACATTCTTGATTTGGCATCAATGAAACTCAAAATTCATAAACAGTTAAGACAAATTGATTTCGGGCCGCACACAAAATTTCAAACTTTTCATTAAATATCAGCTGAGAAAAAAAACCAAAAAAAAAACCTGTGAACCATTCATTTAACGGACTACATAAATAGCTCTGGTTCTTATACGACAAAATAATATCTCTAAAAATGCTTATAGATACCACAAAGAGATGACTTAAAATGGAAAAACTATCATCTCTACTTACAAAAATAAACAAGAGCCACCACCACCAACAGTCCAAAGACCCAAGATCTAAAAACCTCTTTGGAACTACGCTGTCAAACTTGTAACTCCAGCAGTTACATAGCAATGAGCAATAGCCACTAAATAGATGTTCCTATCCCTGATTGCAAACAAAACACCCACACACAAAAATCAAGTAGAAAAGCACTTCCAAGAGATGTTTCTGTGGTTTCTCTATACTATGTGCTTTGAAAGACTATATTAGATAGAGTAAATGATGTCTGTTTGTTTCTTTCCTTTTGGACCTCTGTATCACCCTTGTTTGTCATTGCAACCTTAGGCTAAAATAACCAAATGATCAAACAAGAGTGCTTTAAAAATAAATAAATTAACAAAATGTAAATCTCTCTGCTGTTTGACCTATTCCCTCTTTTAACTAATTCTATCATCTTACTTTCCTCTGGGCTCCTCTTTGACCCTTGTGTGTCATGGGGCCTTAAAACCTCCAATAAACAAAGATTGCTTTGTCAAATTACATTCTTAATTCTTTGGGATGTTTATTTTTCTCTAAATCCCTTGCAAGTCCTTTGGTAGACCTTGAAAGACACTATATCCTCAATTTTAGTCTCAGAGAGTAATTTTTTTTTGGTACAAAACCACATTAAAATATTACATAAATAAAAATCATAAAATTAATTTGTATAGTACAGGGTACCCAAGAGTACTTATGGGGAACCTGGTTCTGCCCAGCTCTACAAAACACTCCAAGTCCAACTTGGAATAGGCTGTCTTCGGTATTGTCAGTAAAGAACCAATTTGGATGGTGTTATTTTGCTCTCCGGGACTAAAATTGTTAAGGCAGAGATTTTTAGCCATTTGTAAACCATCTCTCTGTTCCTGCCCCCTCTTTTCAACTGAGTCCAGTCATTTTCCCCGAGGGCACCTCTATATTGTCATCTGTCCTGACTGGCGCACTTATAACATCTTAAAATAAAGTTTCACGAAGTACTGGAATAATGTGAACTGAAAAGCCCATAAATAAATGTGGTGCCAAGAGCAGGTTGGATGGATGAATCTTTCAGGAATTCCAGTGTATATTTTTGATGCTTTGATTATATTTACGAATGCTGCACTGCTGCACGATTGCAGACTCACATTCATTTGTAAACAATCGAGCATCAATAGCTGCGCCAAAAACTCCCAAGAGACATACCACTCTCCTTGTGGCTTACTAAGGCTGTCTTAAAGCAAGAATTCTGTTTCATTATGTTGTCAAAAAGGCGTTACTCATATTGAAAGAGAAAAGATACTTTTGATCTTCTTTCATATAAAAAAGTACCTGCCAATATAAACACTTGGTTTGGGAGTAGGTCCTGGCATTTGCCTGCTTTTCCCTCTAGTTCACAATATTCATTTCTTCTGGGAGGCATTCACCTCAAACAAAGGGTACCAACTCAAATTTTAATAGTATTTGAGGGTGGCATTTACTATTAAATAACAAAAAAAACAACAAAAAAGGAGCAAACTCAAATTTAACAACTGACAAATACTTTATTTTGAGCCCTCCTAAAGTGACATAAACAACATGAAAACCACCAAAATAAAACAAACAAAAAAACCCAACACCCAACCCCATCACCCTCTCTACCCCAAGTACTCACCAGCCACTCATTCGAATTAACATATTTTATATGTATCTCTCTCTCTCTCTCTCTCACACACACACACACACAGGTAGGCATTCATTCACACACCAACGTACCTGCCCCCCACACAAACATACACATAATATTGAACACTGACACACTATTCAAGTGTCACATACTTGGAGATAACTCTCCTATCTATAACAGACAATGAAAATGATGAAGATTTGATTTACAACTGAAGAGGATAATCATGTGCCATAGCATCATAACAAATGATAATGAACACACCACAAACATGAGCATGAACAATGAATTCAAAATAAATAATGATTGTATTGCTACAGGTATGAATTTCACTCATTTCTTTTTGTTTGATTGGTAAAGGGTTATATGAATCAACAGAAAATGAACAAAATCAAAACAATAACCTAAGAAACAGTAAACAGCACTGTAAAAGACTTCTCCCTTTCCTTCCAGATATATTAAATGGAAAAACTTAACATGAAAGGAAAAAATCATTGACATTGTCAATTTCCTTCTTTGATAAATGGTAATTGGGGTTCCAATAAAAAAAAAAAAAAAGAACATGTTTGCAGTATTTGGTTAGTTAAGGATTAAGTATTTAACAAATAGATGCACTTCAAATAAGCACAAAAGTATTTCTTTACTACAAAGAATATGATTAATCTCATTGCAATCAATTTTCATTTACTGAGAGGAAAAAAGAATAGATTTAATTGAATTCTTTTCCTTTGGCCAATCGACCTCAATTCAAAGTATTTTTAAAAAAGAAGAAAATGCGAGAAAAATGATATCCAGAGAAAACTGTGGCTGTGTAAGGTTTGAGTAAAACATGTCGTTTAAATTTTTTTAAGAGGGCTCATTATGAATGGTTCTGCCAATAACAAAATGATGAAAAAAAAAAAAAGAAAAAAAAAAAAAAAAGGGGGGGGGGACGGGACTTACATATTCTGGACATTATTTACTTCAACAATAGATTTTAAATGGCTATGTACAAGATTGACAATATCATCGTGAATGAGTGCCTCAGTTAACAATAATAAAATGACAGTAAAATTACACTGACGATGACATCAAAGGATATTTTGAAAAAAATGACACACCACAGCCTCAAAGTCAAAAGGCCTGACCCAGACACGATCATTGCTTTTCAAGGACAATTTCCCTCCGACAAGAGTATTAGTTTGATAACTTTCTTGCTGGGAGGTCATATATAATACATAATACATGAAATTATCAGTCACCACTAAAATGAGAAAAGAGTGACAAAGCTCGTTCATTAACATAATAAAAAAAAAAGAAAAAGTGTGGCAGCAAAAGATGATAAAGATACCCAACCAATTGAAGTAAATTGATCTCAAATTCCTTGAAATCGGAAATGTGTAATATTTTAAGAGAAAAATAAAAGGTATGTTTATGGGCTGAAATTTTTGACAATGGTTTTATAAGCAGGGAAAAATTTTACATGACCAGAAAAGATTGTGAAAGAAAAAGAAGAAATAACTTCACCTGATACAAAAACAACAAACAAACCCTATAATTTATCATCAGAAATAAAAGATTTATTAAAAAAGAGAGAGAGAGAGAGAGAAAGCTTATAATAGAAAAGATGATACTTTCACTTATCCCAAATGTGTTCAACAAAATCAGTTTTAATAATAAATTAATCACAAAATGCATCCTCAAACAGTTTTCAAAAAGAGACAAAACCAAAGAACAAAACTATGGGATGTACGTGACATAGAAAATCTCCTGAACACTGTGTATACTGTGGTTTGTGACACACTCAAATCTGCCTAATACCATAGTAAGGATGAAAATAACAGAAACAACAAAGAGATAAAAAAAAACAAGGATATAAAAAACAAAAAAAAAACAAAAACAAAATAAATAAATAAAAGCAAAAAAATCTTTGATAACCTACTGATAATTCTGAAGGTTATTTCTAAAGGCATGTAAAAAAATTAAAAAATAGCAGAAGAAGCAACTCATCGCTTGTGGGATTTGAATTCTTAAGATATGAGAAATCAATTTTACAGCCTTAGAAGTAAAACTTGTGACAAATTTAACACTTGCAATAAGAAACAAAACAAAACAGACTGAAAAGTCTAGACGTAAAAAAAAAAAAAGCCTTTTTTTTTTTTTTTTTTTTTCAGTTTTTCTCTGGAAAAATTACTTTCTCATCAATATCATTAGTGGTGTGATCATATGTTCCAAACATGAAGCTGATGGCTTTTTCTGCAACAATGAATGAACTCTCTGTCTTGCAAATGGGATCAGATCCAAAATGAAAGTAAATATGTCAGTAATACGTTTACAAAAAAAGAAAATATTTCCGACTTTTGTGCACCATTTCTTCATGTTATAGCTGACTTTATGAAAATCAACCAACAAAATAGAACAATAGCCCAAAAAACCCTCCCACACAATTGAAATCACAGAGGGATAAAACGAAGCTGTCAATGCAACCATGGTGTACTGATGAACAATAATATAATTTCATAAATAATCATTACAGCAAGTACAAATTAACCAAATTGGAAACATTTGCAAAGGAAAAGAACATATTTGTTCCTGATTATCACCTTTGAACAAATTCTTCCATTAAATAAGCTTTGATAAAATAATACACTTCTGCAGTCAATCAACCAATACACTTTTACTCAGGCTGTCACAAGCGTGCTCTTTATTTTTTACCACTCCATTTATTCCAGAACACACACACACACACACCTGAACACTTATCCCACAGGAAAGGCTGTACTTATGTTTATTGAGATAGAAAGAGAAAGGAGTGTGTGTGAGGATCACTTCTTTCTCTGATTAATCAGAAGCAACTGTAAAAATCCCTAGCTATATCTATTCTAAATTGAAATTGCACTGTTGCAGCTTTTTCACTTAAAATCAAATGTCAAATTTTGAATTAAATTCATGTAAAATGAATAAAGAAACAGAGAAAATAAAACGAAGGCACAAACATCATCCTGCTAACCTACCACATCCCAAATTAAAGTGAGCAAATCTGTAAACAAAAAATACCAAACACACTCCAGTGTGTATTTAAAGAGAGATTTTAAATGTTAACTCTATACACGTAGTTTCAGAGTTTTACACTTGGTCAAAAACCTGTTTCACACCAATAAATAAAACCCAAATGAAAGATATCTCAATATGACAAATACAATGATAATTTTCCCACAATATACGATAGTGACAGTTCATACCAAAGCAACACCCAACCCACTTTCTTTTTTAAACAATTATAACAATAAAAGGGTTAATTTCAACCAGATAGTACAAAGTAAGTTCTGATGATAGATTTTTCTTTCTTTCTTTTTTTTTTTTTTTTACTTCAATCCTTTGAAACACAACTTCACAATTCAGTCTTCCAATATTTTTAAATTTAACCAATCAAAATAATACCAAAGGTGACCATTTCCACTGACTAGATTGGTGATCTTCCCGCTGGCCTGTTTTGTTCAGTACACAATTCTCTACTGTCCATCTCACTGCACCTTGACATCAGACATCAAACACTTTCTCTCTATCCAAGTGCTGCCATAAAACATCTTTTTCAAGGTGTTTGTACATGATAGTTCTTTTTCACTGACATCAACTTTGCAGTTCTACCTAGTCTAGAAAACAAAGACTAAGACTCATTTTGCACAATAAAACAATTTCAATCTTAAAACAAATATTCCTGTGGATAGAATAAGAAAAATTCCCCCTTTGCAGTTAGTTCCCCAGAAAATTAAAATAAGCAAAGAAGTTTTAAAAAAAAAAAAAAAAAAAAAAATTTCAGGGTTGTCCTCCTTCCTTTCTATTTCATTCAGTATAATATCCCCTGTACTAAACTCTAACAGAGAATTAAAAAAAAAAAATTCAGTATTTTCCTTGTTCCCTTTTATTTAAGTTTACCCCCCAGAAAAAATAAAAAATTAATTAATCCTACATTGGAATATTATCTCAATTTAATTTATACCACAGGATTGAAATAACTATTGCCTGTCATGATTTAAAAACAAAGACCTAAAATGATAAATGGGTATCAAATTCAATGACAATAAAATTCACTTTCACTCATGATTCAAACACATACAAATGTTCAACTCTTGGAATGCATGACCTTTGTAAAGGAGAGAAAACATTTTATTCTTTTTCTTTATTCCCTTAGCTTTATAAGCAAGTTTGACATTTGAATCTTTACCAATCGTGGATTTACAGCGGCAAACCTCTCTCCCTTTCATTGCTTATCATGAAAAACACGGCTGGACAATCCCCTGTCTGAGGAGCTGGAACAGACCAGTACAACTCTCCACACATCGCCCAGACCACCAAAACACACGCTGAGGCAGACCCACACAGATCTATCCAACAGGCACAAAGAAGTAAAGCCTACCTTTTAAGTTTGTTGTTTGACTGAAATGTATTCCTTTTACATAGGTATGATAGTGTGTCTTTTACTTTGTAAAAAAAAATACATGAAGTCTGTCTTCTTCCCTGTATAAAATTGTTTCAACTGGCACAGCCCTTTACAGTTCAATTATAGAAACTGGTTTCAGATTTTGTAAATGTTTAATTGGTTACCATATTTCCATTTTTTCTCCAATAGCTCAAATGTTAATTTTCCATTCCTACTTTTAAATGTATGCACCAAATTTTCCATTCTGTTTTTTAAATGCACCAAAATTCCCCTCAAAGTCCCTGAAAAGAATCAATTTTATCCTAGTACTTTTTTGTTGTTACTACAATTTTTAAACTGATGTTTTCCCTGTGGAAAAGAAAAACTGGGGACAAAAAAGTTATTCTGACTTCCCCAAAAGTAGCTAAAAATATTTTACTTGATACTCTTTTTATCAATAATATATTAAATAGTCTCCGAGACAACCACACTTTTAGTGTTGTAAAAACCTGATTTAACTCTTCAAATGGATTGAGTGGTAATACTGGCTTTATTTTAAGCAAAAGGATCATTACGATCCGGTTAATGGTTTTTACTTTCATCATGGTAAATTTACTTTCTCATATCACTTTGAAAAGTAGATTAAAAAAAAAAAGAATTTTTCAACAAAATAAAAATTTCCCGAACAACATGTGATTACTATTAGTCTGGTACCGAGAAATTTATTTTTACACAGTGAAAGACATACCCTAATACTCCATGAGACTTTCCTTAGAAAAAGATCCAATTTCCTTTATGTCAATAAAATTAACATCTTACAATTCTTTAATTTCCATTTCTCACATGGCCGACATTCACATTCACAGCAAGTGCTGAAAAGAGTACAACAAAAAAGAAAGAAGCACTGAACAAAACTATGTTTGTGCAGCATAGATATAACACACAGAAGACTCGGTGCCACCAAATGATGTCAACAGCAAGACTACTTCCAATGATGAGAAGAAAAGACAAAAACCAAATCCTATCATTTAAAGATCATCCCATAAACCATATGTCAACAAAGAGAAAGGACTGTTAAAACAAAAACAAAAAAGGTAGAAAATTTACCCACCTGTAACAGACCAGACATTGACACAATTTTTTTTTTTTACTGTCCTCACCACTAACAGCCTGGTATGGACTTTTTTTGTTCTTTGTGTTGGCTGGGATGACAAACTGACTTAGAGTGTTGCTTGGATTACAGACCTCAACTCAAACTAGTTTGACTGACACACTAAGACACAAGTTACTTTAATGTTTGTCTCTGGAAAAAAATAATAGCATCAGTATTCAAAATAACGAAAACTCCGAATTCTCAGTGTTCCAAGGAAAAAGAAGTCAGCTGAAATCCTATCCTAAAGGAATATTTGGTCAGACCTGAAAAAAGGCTCACTATTTTAGGGTGTGAAAATTTAAAACGTAATAAAAATATTATTTAAACATGCAAGAAGTGAACTGTAGGCATGTAAAGAGATCTTGAAAACAAATTAACAAAACATTAAAATCCATGAAGGTGTTAATGGATCTGGTGTTAAAAAAAGCAAGAACCATGAGGAAAAACTGCTTGAGGAATATTATGAGAAAGAAAGAAGTAAAAGAAAATGTCAATGTGAGACCAGAGTCTCTAAACCCTACAAGTGAAAAATGACACACAAAAAGAAAAAGCAGAGATACCGCAGACAGGAAATTTTGATATCAGTAAAACGGTTGTCTGGTCTGAGCATAATGAGTTTGTAACTTTGTGTTCTGACAGCTGGTCATGGAACCAAGAGAATAGAACTGGCAATTGGAGTTTGGTTAGAGCACACTGACACCTTTTGACTAAGAATTGATAAGTGAGTGATTTGTGATTTATCTCAGACTAATTGACTGCTCTGAAGCATGTCTGCTGCGTAATTAATGTGAAAATCATCCTACATGAAATTATCTGAGAGATGAATAAACTGATTGCAGAATATCTGGGCTGCTTTCTAATCACAACAACTGTGCACTAGCATGCATGCCCAGTTTTTTTCTTCTTTTTTTTTCTTCTCTTTCTCTAAATCCTGAGTAAAAAGGATGCTGATATGTCCTTAAATGAACCTATTGTCTACGACTTTTGAGAAAGTATTCTTATGTACATAGTTTGTAATAAATAAATTGATGTATCGATAAGTGTTAGTTGAAAATAATTTTTTCAGTAATTGATGCTATCAGCATACAAAATATTTTAAATCAAGATTGTTTCGCCAAGTCTTTTTCAAATAATTAGCGAACAATCACTCCCTTATCATTTCTTATGAATAATTTGTCAGTCTGTTCTGATCAGACTACAATCACCTGTATTATTTTCTCAGTTTACGACAAGAAGTCAGAGCGCAAAGGTTTAATACCGTAACCATGTGATGGAGAGAGAGCCTAAGTGAAAAATTCCTCTTTAATTGTTCTAAACGTTTTTATTAATCACTATATTCCAGGACCACAACTAAAATAAATATCAGTATTTTTGAACACTTTCTTAATTCTTTCAAGATTCAAGAAAAAAAAAAAAAAGATTAAAAAATGGATTACTACGGTTAAAACACACAAAACAATTCATGAAAATTACTCTTAAGTTTGAACACCTCTCAAACACAACAAAACAAGAATTGATGGCCCGCTCCATGTCAGACTAGGATTGCCCAGCAACTTTTTGTTTCGAGGTTAAAAAGCTTATCTACTTTATATCCCTTAATTTCTTGTTCTTTTGTTTTCCTCAATTCCCAACAAACAATTGGTCGGCCTTGGAAGAAAAAAAAGTTTCCTTTTGAACCTCTACACCAAATTTTCTTAAGTCAACTTAAAAAAAATTGAATGTTGTAGTATAAAACAAAATAATATTTAAAACTTAATCTAAAAAATGAATTGCCAAAAAATAATACAGACATAACCCCAAAAAAACTAAACAAAAAGGGAGAGGAGGTTTTCACTTGAGAAAGAATAGGTGGTATGGAAGGAAACGGGAATATTAGGGCTGTATTAATGCACCTTGCAGCCTGTCCACAGGAGCAAGGTGTATGCAAGCTTTGTTAGCAGTCTTTGCTCCATACCAATGCCTGACAAAGACAGAAGAGGGACACAAAGGATAGATGGACTGACTGCCCTGAAGGGGTCAAGGGTCACATCCTTACGTTACAAGGGTTATCTAAGTAGTACAGGTTATTGGTGATAGTGTCAGATCTGAATATATGTGTGTCTATATTCAGGAAAAGAAAAAAAAGCCGGATGAACACAGATGAAGAACCATCATGTCTAAACGGTTTGTTCTAACTTAACAACAACATGCTTTTTTTTTTCTTTTTAAGTTTTAGTGGCAGCGAACATGAAATACCACAGCATATTTTCTTTCAAGATTGGCTTAATCCCACTAGAAGACTTATCAATTTGTCACGGCCATATCCAGGCCTTGGCACCAAACATTGACAGAGGCTGAAGAGTGACACTCCATGCTCTACTACAAGGCGGATTTGAACAAAAAAAAAAAAAAACAAAAAAAAAAAAAATCAACTGAGGCAAGTGAAGCAAAGACTACTAACATGGCAACGAAAAAATAATCTTTTAAGGATGGTAAACGAGGTCATACAATATCTTCTTAAAGAATATCGGACATTATCACTACGAAAAGGACAAGGGTAAGGTAACTGTTTCACTACTTGTTAATGTTTACGTTAATGTCTGTGTGTGGAGTAGGAGTAAATCTTTAAATCCATTTGCAGTAAACAATCGCCCAGCACAAGATTTCTTCAGTCCTTATTACAGGATGAAATTATAAATAGAGCCACTGTGTACAAAGCACTCATTCTTCCACAATATATTAAAAACTCTTTTTTTGTTTAAAAAAAATATATTAAATAACATACAAAGTGTATTTAAATAATCCCTAAGATTGCATGAAGAACTGGCCCGTGTCCTCTTTTTCAAACAGTTTGGCCTCCTCTTGCATGGATTCCTTTATCTTTAGGATTGCGGCTGATTCATTATGGTCCTGAAAATTTAAACAAGCTATCACAAAAAAGAATTTCTACAAAACAAAGTCTAAAAAAAAAAAAAAAAAAAATTATTTTTCAAGAAAAAAAACATTTTATGATTGATATTGATTTTGTGGACTAAGATAGGTTGGCTTAAAAGTCTAAGAATAAATACAGACTTTGAAGTGATGAAAAGAAGACAAAAATAACAAAGGAAAATTCTCCACTTCCTTTAGATGTTGGATATTCAAGAAAGGAACAAGAAAACAGTCACAGAAGCTCCATTGACAAGTGAGAGTGATACTTCTACTGATGACAGATGCATGAAAGTATTCTCTTTCTTCAGCAACATCCAACCCTCTCTAAGTACTGGTCAAGCTGGACAGGAATTAAGTTAGGCTTTCCATTTGTGTAACACTTTTAGAGGCTGCTGTTGCCGACTTCAAACAAGGATCTAAGCATTTTTTCAGTGAAAAGGGGATGCTTGGGTACAAGTAGCAACTTCTGGCAGGCTGAATTTGGGCAATATGCCCTGGGGCTACATGAGCTATGAATATTCATCTCTCTTTCTGTTCTTTTAATTTATTTTGAAACTGATCTTCACACGCTCTAAATATTGAGGAGAGAAAATCAGTTTACTTACTCCTTTAATTTCTTGAAATACAGAAATTATAACATCTATGATATACACTAACACACACACACACACACGCTCACTCAAATACATGTACACGCCCTTTTAAGTGTGAAATCTATGATGGTAACTACACCAACTGCTGTAAAAAAGTGGTAATGTAATTGTCTGACCTCGAAAATAGTAAGGATGAAGCAATACAAGTAAAATAAAGAACAGTAAAAAAAACAACAACAACAAAAAAAAAGACCAAAAAAACAAAAAAAAAACAAAACCAAAACCAACCAACCAAACAATTACTTTAAATGGGAACTCAAACAAATTAATCCCACCACTGAATATCTAACTATAGGAAGAAATCAAAACTATTTTGACTCAAGCTCATCCTCTTTATGAGCTCTAAGTTTTACTCTGAGCATCTCCTGAGTAATAATGAAAACCAAACAGAAGTCAAAAAGTGGGAGTGGGGAAAGAAAATAAGATGAAAAAGTCTGCTGTTATGCTGGTTACGGACTTTCAATCCATATATAAAGCATGAACACTTGACAATAATGACACAGAGAAAAGAATACACTGAAATAAAAACTGAAAGCTTGGGGTGTGAAAAACAGGCGGCCTTATTCATATTGGGGGTCGTTGCCATGCCATTCATTTACAACAGGGAAGAAATGGAGAGTGAGTGAGAAAGGGCGTATGAGAGTCTGTGTTCATTTGTTTAAGTGTTTGTGTGTGTGTGCGCGCACAAAAGGGGAGGGAGGGAGGGAGGGAGAGGGGGAGATAGATAGATAGAGAGAGAGAGAGAGAGAGAGAGAGAGAGAGAGAGAGAGAGAGAGAGAGAGAGAGAGAGAG
>JBCIKM010000001.1:353817-364365 GCA_039654465.1 Melibe viridis
TGTGGAGGTCGATTTTTTGAGACAATTTATATTTCTGTATTTTTCTGTATTTATTTACCTTCTCTATGGCTTTGTCTTGTTCTCCTCTCGACACTGTATTTATACAATTACTATTTTCACTGTTTATTAGCAATGATTCGACAAAGTTTGTATTGACGATAAACTATTTTGACGTCATCAATTTTAACCCACAAATTATAGTAAACGTGCTACTACATCGCATCTCTTGGTGAGTAAAATGCAAAGACAAATCAGAAACCAGGTTAAAAATGAACAGATATTGCTCAAATTTTGTTTGAATTTTGTTAAGACAAAATGACTTAGATCTGCATGCAAACTTTCAAGACAAAACATTCATAGACAGAAAAGTTATTCTATACTGACACTTGGCTGTCTCCTTGGAGGCAGAAGACTCAACACACATTGCTCCGGCAAGGATAAATCCGTTAAGCCCCAAGGAAAATCTAGTCCTTCTCTAAGATGATGTCTTGGCTGAGCGTCTTCTTTTTCAATAATTGACAAATTTAGGTGAAATAGCAATTGCATCCCACAGCAAATGAGAACATTCCAGTGAGAAAAATGAGAAATAGTAAGCAGGGAGATACCTTATGCAGAAGCCAACATCAGACATATAACCTAGAGGAAGTTTGAAGATTCTGTTGGACACTGGACTATCTCTCAGTGCAATGATCATCAATGAAAAATAATTGTTGATAAAAATTATGTCTTCAGGGAGAAGGGCTTGCTAGCAATGAAAGTAACAGGTTGCGATGTGCTCTATTAAGGAGGATAAACTAAAGTTAAAAAACTGATAACAAAACAGCCCTGCAGGAGCCAATGAAGGACAGAACCAAACAGCCCTACAGGAGCCAATGAAGGACAGAACCAAACAGCCCTGCAGGAGCCAATGAAGGACAGAACCAAGCAGCTCTGCAGGAGCCAATGAAGGACAGAACAAAACAGCCCTGCAGGAGCTTATGAAGGACAGAACCAAACAGCCCTGCAGGAGCCAATGAAGGACAGAACCTGCAGAGCCAATGCAGGACAGAACAAAACAGCCCTGCAGGAGCCAATGAAGGACAGAACCTGCAGAGCCAATGAAGGACAGAACCTGCAGAGCCAATGAAGGACAGAACCTGCAGGAGCCAATGAAGGACAGAACCTGCAGGAGCCAATGAAGGACAGAACCTGCAGGAGCCAATGAAAGACAGAACCTGCAGAGCCAATGAAGGACAGAACCTGCAGAGCCAATGAAGGACAGAACCGACATCTAAAACAGATTTCCCACCAGTAGGTGTTGACCTCCTGAGGGGTCACATAGCCTTGATATGGGGATCACAAAGCTTTGGCTCTCCTTGATAGAAAACTGAACACTCCAAGTAAGGAATCCGAATGTTGATGATTACTCTCAAAATCTACCCGCATGAAAAATTTCTTCAGACAATACAGAGTGACAAATCATTTCTGTTAAGGTAGTAGATATCATTACACAATCTATCCCTCTCTGTTACAAAAAGATCATAAATAACAAAACATTCTGTAACAAACATAAGTTAGAAAAGCTCCTATTTCTTGAAGAATTCCATCAACATGATGAACTTCCATTGTTATGGAGCGCAAAGTCTTTTCTATGTAGCAACAACACACCATGACTCTGAATCAAGACAGCAGATCAAAGGCAGTAATTAGTCAAATAAAAATTGGGAAAAGGAACCCCTCATTTCTCTTGTGGGGCAGAGTACGAGAATGCAGCAGCCAAAGATTGAAGGTTGCCGACTCAAAGGTACTCAAATAAAAACTCCATGGAAAGACAGAGGACCTTTTGAGGACAACAGACTTCAGTGCAAACTTTGAACAACAGCCATAGATGACCATCAGAGGAATGGTGATGAAGAAGAAAAAATTTGGAAAAACCCTCACCCCAATCCCCCTTCCACTGAAAGAGTTCAAACCAGCAACATCCAATAAAGATACTGCCGGGCCTTAAGTTCCAGAAATGAGAATACTGGTACCATACGTTGATAACATTGAAAGACCGAATTCTTGCATGTGATAAGTTTTTATGATCTAATACAAATTTGTTTGGCTGACTTTTAGAAAGAGATTTCTAATCCTCTTGGATATAAAATCAATTGTATCAACGTGCAGAAGTGGTTTTTAGAAAGGACTCCAATCCAAAATTGTAAGAATTAATTTGTTAACCCAATTCTTTGACTGGCTGCTGAGAAAAAAATTTTCCCTACAAAATACTGTTGTGGATTACAAAAAATTGAGTATTGTTTTAAGACACTTGCTATATTTGCCAACACAATAAGAAAAGGAACCCATTCACTTTTTTCAAAACTAACACAATTTTCACTATCTACAATGACTTAGAATTCTTTTGGCCCAAGAAAAATGCAACTCCTAGACAATACACGGTCTCCCACAGGACAATACACATCCCCCAAAAGCCTGGAGATACCCACAGACAACGGCCATAACTAAATCAGGAATTGTTTCCTCAACAATATAAATGTATTTTAAGGCACCCTATGCGGAATGTGATAACTGACAGTGAAAACAGGTGCAAGTCCTCGAGTCTTGTGGGTCATTTCTCTCTCCACCTCTAAGAAAAATCTGACGACAAGTTGCAAAGCATGAGTATGTGATTATGGTGGCACAAGCTTTTCTTTTTCTGCCTTAGCTTTAGCCTCAGCAACCATAGCAAATGGAGGTTTTTTTTTATGTGCAAAGAACTGAGCTACTGAAAAAAAAAGCCATGAGTCAAGATTAATTCAAGAATAGCTACCATCCATCCCTTGGCCCTAAGCAATGAATGATCTTATACACCTGCCAATATCATATTGGCCTTGATGAAAGAACCCTGATTTCGGTGGCAAGACTGAGCCATAACCTTGCCCCCATCAACAATACCATTGAACACAAATACCAGAAAGACAAGAGGTCACAACAGAAAAATGATACCTCCATCTTACCGTACCAACTCCTATCTTTATTCCTTTTTCCCATCTGCCGCCCGCATTTGGAACGCTCTACCACCAGAGGCAACCAAAACAAATTCATTACAGCAACTTAAACATACCATCAGCTCATGTTTAGTTTAGAATTTTTTAAATTTCCCAATAGATCTACCAACACAGTGTATCACCAAATTTCACTGCGTGTACGTTTCATTATGTAGAACTAGTTGTGTGCAGGAGTTCTGTGTGTGAGTTCTGTGAGTGTGTCTGTGTGTGTTAAGGGGGGGGGGGTGTTTGAAGAAGTATATAATATGTGTCTAATGTAGGCTGATCCTCCATTAGGGGGTCTCTACATGCCGATGATGAAGAAGTCAAAATCTCATTACACAAATTCTAAAAGAATGTTAATATCAACTTGCATTGTTTCAATGCCTAGCAATAGAATTTTAAGTATAATTGACCAAATTATAGGTGAACTAGAATCGGTCAGAACAATGACAAAAGACAATGCTGGAAATTGTTTTGTATAAAAACTGTAAGAACCCTGAAAATACCAGAACTTCTATTATAATAAAAATATCAAAGGATCTGAAACGAGACCTTTAAACAAAACGAAAGAATGCCAATCATGTTTTAAACCCCAAAGGTGTAAAATAAAAAGCTAAAAATGGCTTTTAAAATTTTAACTTTACAATTGAATCTATTTTAAATTTTCCGACTGTCTGTCTGTCACCAAACTCCTCCGCCCAGAGATGCCTGATTTTGACAAATAAGATGTTGAGTGAAAGCTCTCACTCTGTGGAATGTCTATGGGATATAGTATATTAATTAAGATAGAGATAACTTGACAAATTATTATTTTCCATTTTAATAGGGCCAAGAGAAAGAATTTAGTCTAGCCGCCATTCTAAATTCAACACCTGCACCGTGACGTGGTGCACACTAATGAGCAGGAGGCGACAATTTGAAAGGGGAAGAAAGCGGAGAGGAGGGAGGAGGAGATGTAGTTTGAGCGAGAGGCAGGCACCGCTGTTGTTAAAGACTGAAGAAAAACAAAAGAAAAAAGTGGGGCAGGGGGAAAAAGCAGTTTGTGGTGGACCTATTTATTATTTAGGGCAGTGGTTAGTAATATGCAGCCATCAGGCTGCAACGGGTACTTCTTGTTCGACAAACCAGTGAATCTGACAAACTACGTTTCATTGTGGTTTCAATCAAAAAGAGACTCGGGTCAAACAACTTGAAGTTTCGCTTATCACACACAAACAATATGACAACAGACTACACATCTGAACTGGGCGGTCAAAAAATATAAATAAAAAGCCCACTTAAGATTGGAAAAAGCCTAGCATTTCCAACCGTTCACGAATAGGACCTTAACTAACACCAATAATAACACTAAAATACTGGAGACATATAAAGAAACAGGACCATTTTCAACCCAGCCGTTCACTGGTTGCTGGATTGTTTACACCTGAAAATAATACAATGCACACCCCCTGACTGGGGTTCAGCAGTAATTTTCACAACTGCCAATTTTGTCTCTATTTCCTCTTCTAAATGATAAATTACAATTTCTTTTTTTACTCAGAAAGTAAAAATCAATATTTAAGTTTTGGCACACAATATTACCTACAAATGTAATTTTAAGCTTTTAAACAGTACATTGGTGAGTGGGTCATTTAATTATCCTTTAGAGTTTATTAAAACAGCATTGATTTGAGCTCTGTGCTTTAATTTTTTGCACAGAATCAGGTTTTGTTTGTGCAAAATGTGATTTAAAAGGAGTGATGATGTTGAAGTGAACAACATGTGCCTTTATAATGTAAACATGACCCCTACAACGCCGGAACAAAGTGACGTAAATGCAATGCCAGAGTTAAGTGATATTTAGTGCAAATTCAATGAATAGGTGGTATTGACAATTTTTTTTTAAAAGCACAAATTAAACATTTTCATCATGTGTAGATTTTAAAATAAAATCTCAATCATATCAGAAATGATTCCAGTTAATTGTAGTATTTGATTATGTTTTCCTTCACCAGTTTAAGTCCAGCTTTTATATATCTAATGATACAATACTGTTTGTAACATCGGAGGCTTTTAATTTCGTTTGTCATGGATGGATATAGGGAATCTTGAGTTTAAATAAAGCTGAAAAGCTGTTTGCAGCAAAAAAAGAAAAAAGTATACTCTCAATTCAAAGGGGATCAATGGCAATCAATTTTACACTGTGCCTTTTCTAACACAGATTTAACAGCATTTTCATTTGCATGACAATTGTCCTCAATTCATTGAGATAATTTGTCAATTATCATAAATTCAAAGTTGTTTGCAGAAATTCATGGTCAGGGGGTTTCCTCTATTCCTTTTCTATCAATAATCAATTCCAAATTTCTTAATAGACAGGTCTTTGCTATGGTAAAACAAGTGTGAGCAAGAAAAATGAGACTTACATAATCATGAAAGGCTTTTGCTTCGCTACTGTGATCACATGTCTCTCTTCTCTCAGGTGCAGCACAATACAAATCCCAAAACACACTGAAAATACATAAGAAAAATGTAAAATAAATCAGTAGAGAAGTGTTGTAGCAGCTAGATACAAAAATTTGGCAACAGAACTTAAAAAAAAACCCAAAACCAAACAACAACATAATGCCCATTTTCACCAGCAGGCTGGACGTCAAAAGAAGGAACACTACTTTTCATTGAGCCATGCTCAATGCCATCATTTAAGGCATTATATTATTACCAAGGTCTTGTAAGTGAACCGGCCATATGTGGTCCATCTCTTGAATTTTATCATTTGTCTTAAACAAACTTTATCAATTTTCATGGAGGCTCCTGCACAAGACATCTCTCATGGAAAATGTAACAATATGGTACCAGTTTAACGGATTGATATGCAAAACAAAACTTCAATCTAATCCCACAACTACATAATTAAGTTTTATATGTACCTATAAATCCAATCTACAAAAATGACTTACCACCACCAGGAATGGAGAAATCCTGGGGGTTCCCCTAATGTTATGTTTTTTTCCCATCGAATCTGAAATAAAACAGAAAAATACACTCTTTGTAAGAACAGTGGCAATGAGCAAAAATGTAAAGTTCATATCCAAATATTGAAAATACACAGGATTCAAGTCAATGCACATTTACATTCTACAAGTTTTGCTTCAGATACCAATGGACTAACATGACAGAAAAATAGGCAACAGTTCTTGAATACAATGATAAAAGAAAGCAAATAGCACAAAAATCCAGTAACTCCTGGCCCTGAGGTGTACTATTGAATACATATGCTAGGACAGAAATAAGGTCGAAACTCTGACTTACTTCCGAGAGGAAAGTCTGTGCTGATTTCTGTGCCCCAACATGAAGCAAGTATTCATAGACATATAATGCAAGTCTGGGGACATAAAAAGACATTATCATTTACAAGTAATATGTATTAATAATACTGATATATACAGTTGATAGCTATTTCTATAAATGAGCCATTCTTGCTTTATGACAAATTGGAGACAAAAACTGCAAGCCTTAATAATTGACTGTGTGGTTGTTTGGAACTTTCTTAAGGACAATGCTGCAATTCTGAGAATGTTCCTCCATGCTTCATTTTATTTTGTTATATCTTTGCATGAGTGCGATTGTTTAAATTGTTATTGCTGTTGCGATTGAAGTGTTACATGTTGCTCATATAGTCTTGTTTGCTTTTTTTTATTCTTAGATTTCCTGAAATCGAATCTGCCCGTCGGCCTAAAGTCAACACACCCTCATCTCAAACTCAACACGCCGAAGCTTTCACATTCCACATTGATTTTACAAGATTTTCTGTGCTCCTCTTCAATACTATGCAACAGTAAAGAGAAGAAAGGTGGTAGATTGTCATTGCTTTCCATGTCAGCTCAACTTTCAACAAGGACTGATCTTGGCTTTTGCAATGTTTGATTAATTATGCCCCACACCAAGCAGCCTATTTCTAGGTTTCAAGAAGGCATTTATTTATCTCTGGGTGTTGATTATAGAAGAATAAGGATCATGAGATCATGTGACAAAGCTGACATTCCTAATGGTGAGGTTAAACATGATGGCTGTAACCATAAGTATCAGCCAGTGGCACTAAGTTCTTTCTAGCTATCTGCTTGTGAACTGTGGATTGACACCCCAACTGTGGAGGCTCTTAATAATAATAATTAAACCATGAAGACAAAAAGAAAACGCTTTGTTCTGATCCTAAACAAGGTGTTGGATATTCAACATCAGGAGGATAATAATATTCAGGATCTAAAGATGTGTTATAGCCTTTTCTTTAAGAAATCAATGTCTCAGAAACCACTTCTTCCACTAAAAATGGGTAAATCATCCCCAAAGACAAAATTCTCATGAATAAAACAAAATATATAAGGACTTCAAAGTAGCCACTTATTTCTTGATTGGATCCTTCTTCAGAGGGACAATTATTAGCAAAGGTTTGGAAGTTTGCACGCAGATGGGTTGAACAGAGGTATAAATGCATCGTTTGAGTGTAAAGACAATAACTTTTACTGATCTCATCCACAAATTAAAAGCATAAAATTAAAAGATCTATAGGTAGAAGGGAATTGGGAAAGAGAAGAAATGGGGATTGTTTTGATTGTGAGGGAAGGGAAACTACTCATTTTACTCAAGTTGACCCCATCGGCCTGACTCGGTTCAAGTGTGTTTGTTATTGTCACTGAAACTTCTTTAGTGAAGACGCCCTCAAGCCAAAATTGGCACATAATTGTCAAGCAGAAGTTTCCCAACAATTACAATACGATTTCCTTTGACAATTAAGGATATTAGATGTGAAGAATTCCAACAAAATTGTTCAATTTGCTTTATTCAGTCTGAGCGACCGCTGACTTAAGGGGTAAGTTTAATAACTGGAACAGCTATTATTCGATGAGTTTGAATGGGCATCCTCGTGTGCAGGTGGACCTGCAGCGAGTTCAGCCAGAGGCAGACAACAAAGAACGCAAAATTAGCGGCTGATCAAATCATATAACCGGTATGTACAATTTCCTTTAAATTAACACGAAAATCACTTACTTTTCTCTTGCTTGAGCATCCGAGGGGACGGTAGATCCTTTCCCTTTGGCGTACATGCTGAGGGCTGAACTGTCACGCACCTGTCAAGCCATCAAGGACGACACTGACCCCGTTACCATACCAACATCAAGTCGGGATGTCAGTTGGTTTATACTGATTGGCTGGTATAAATAGTACAAAACGCGTGCTGTAAAACTGATTTTCAACGATTCCACACAGTTCGGCGACAAAGACGCTTTGGCGACTTGCCAGTTATCTAGTTTGATCGGATTCGAGTAACTCTTGGTCCGTTGTCCGTCGCTTATGTCGGAATTAAAAGTATAAGTCTTTGGAAAGTAAAATGTTGCAATTAGCAGTCTAATTTTTTAAGAAAAAGTATTATATTAAAAATAACCCACTGCATGACCAGTCCGCCTGTTAAGAGAGAAGTTACCGTTATATTGCTATCTCTCGAGTCAACAGAGTGATGAAGGCGGGCCTTACGGCTTTAATTTTTTTATTTTTTTTATGATTAATTTCAAACTTTGAATGGAATTTTTACATGACCATTTTTTAAAATCCAAACCACCTATGTGAAAATCTATCGCTTGATTTAAGTCACTTATTTTGCGATGTTTGTTACAGTGTTACAAACTAAACTTATCTGCCTTTTCTAACCTTGCGAGTAAAATTATTTGGTGGACTGAGCTTTTGAGGCCGGGATGATTTTCATTTCATTTGAAAATTTTAAACAATTAATAATTTTATTCACAGGTCTGACGCATTCGATCCATCGTAGGTGCAGATTTCAATAATAATACTTAAACATTAAACATCGCCATGACCTATATTCCTCTAGATTTTGCTCAATAGTTTTTGATGTGCTGCAAGACCGGTTGGTGTTGGGAGAGTCCACTTTGTAGGGAAACTTTCGATATTTTTCTTCTTCTTTCATGCTGTAGACTTTTTAATTCGAAGTATTCTAAGCTCAGTCTAAGCTGTATCTCGGTCACTTTTGTACCGTGCTCTCTCCTCATACGCAGAACTACACTCTAAAAACAATGAGGAGTGCGATAATTACTCGACACTTAATACTTTATATTAGATGACAATATTAATACTAAGAAAACAATCGTTCAGATTAACAACTGTATCCTGGTCTCAGAATCGCCATGATCAGTCGTTACATAACCAGTAATTTTTGCCTATTTTGTGTTTTCTTGTGTTTGATTAGTTGGGGTTGTTTTTTTTTTCGTGTTGTATGTTGTTTATTTGTTTGTTTTAGCCTATCTTATTTTAAAATAATGAATTGGGAAATTATAAGTAGATGATGGAGGGAATGCATATTCTTTTTTGAAAGCGGTAGCAGAGTTGTCTCGGCAGGTACCTGACTTTGTTTTACCTACTGACTGCAGGGTTTCAACTGCCGGTGACTGCGTGGTGACCGCCCATGCCCACCACTGCCCGCGGGGATGTTGACAGCGAGAGAGTTCAAAGAGCACCTCGAACAGTTCGTGGGGGCGTCCGATCACCTGAAAGATGGTTGGTTTTTGGACACTGTTCGAGTAAGTCTCAAACTCAAACTGATGGCTGTGGTAGGCTAAATTTAACAGCTATATGTATTATTATTATTACTTAGTCTTTACTAATATGAATTAAGGCTTATTCAATCTGTGTCTATGCTGGTGTAATGGGAAAGGGGGTGAGGAGATGGTGGGTGATTGGACATGTATGATTAGCTACAAATGTATTAAAACAACATTTTCATGCGATTTACTTTCTTCTTCACAAGCTACACTCATTTTTTTTTAAACGAAAACAGAAAAAAAGATTTCCTGTCATTCACTGAAGACAATGTTTACGCTCAAAAAGAACTTATTTTTAAAAGAGGAAGCTACCAAAGGGTTGACATTGAATTTGTTTGTATCTGTTTGGTCCTTTATTGAATTGCCCGTTCGTCTGTCGGTCGTCGGGTTGTTTGTTTTGTTTTGTATGGGGTTTCTGTTTTTCTTTTTCTTTTCTTTTTCTTTTTTTTTTGGGGGGGGTGGGGTAATATTAGATTTGTTGTTTATTTTTCTTTTCTTTTTTTAAATCAAAATATATTTAAATGCATAGCGTAAAGATAAAAAGTTAAGACCACCGTGTTTCGAGTGTGCCAGAAGACGTATGCAACACAAAGGCCTACACTCCTGGTACCAGAGTGTGTCTGCAGTGCCTGCAGAACACCATGGGCCTACACCAACCTCCTGCACTCACTTTTCAGCGCATCAAATATTAGCGTGCGTTCCCCGCATATTTCTTTAGCCAGTAGGTAGTGCTGTGACAACAACTACAACAACAACAACAACAAAAAGTAACGGAATAACAAAACAAAAACAAAAAAATAAAGAAAGAAACAAAAGATAAAATGAAATAAAAAGAGGCGGAGACAGTGCATGCGCGCGTGTGTGTACAGAGAGAGAGAGAGAGAGGGGGGGGGGGGGGGGAGAGAGACACCCCCACCCCCACACACACTCACACACACACACAC
>JBCIKM010000001.1:393337-405091 GCA_039654465.1 Melibe viridis
TTACTTCATCTTGTCTGGCATTGCACGACTTTACAATCTATCACATATTCGTGGCGGTACACATTACTTACTTACACTTATTACACATTTCTTCAGTACACTTATTATACTACTTACAATACTTTACATATTCATTACAGCATACATATTTTTTATAATAATTGTAGCAGGATATAGGGGGGAGAGGGAGGGAGAGAGGGGGAGGGAAGGGGAGAGGGAGAGACAGACAGAGCGAGGGAGGGAGGGAGAGAGAAAGAGAGGAGAGAGAGAGAGAGAGAGAGAGAGGGGAGAGAGAGAGAGAGAGAGAGAGAATTCTGAAAATGTGATCCTATAATAAAGTTCAATTTGAGTTATTTTGTTGAGCTATCCGATTGGGACAAAAAACATTTTCCAGTCTACCTTTTCATTCTTAAGTTTCGATTTTCCATACATAAAATTGGTTATTCGTTGAAATGTAATATAAAGATGAGCTTAATGCTACATCTCTTCTTCCTTTCAGAAAAACACCGAATTTCCGACCGAGTAGTTTTCAATGCATTGTCATCATCGTCACAGAAAACTTTGCCCACCCTGTTTTCCCTTTAATGCTTCCATTAAAAGCAGCATGAACTTAAACAAAAAGTCTGCCACTGCAACTAAGACTAATGAAGTCACGCAAAGCGGACAGCCTTCATCTACAGTATTTATTTATGTTCTTGCTTGACGTAAAACTGTGCAGGCTATTCCAAATTTAGTCTCCTTACTGCTTTTACTTCTTGGTAAATTTAAATGTCTCACGGCCTCGGCCACGCTTACTCCTGCTATTTTTGGCCTGCTGTCTTTAGAATGTAGTCCACACGTACTACGGCTCTTTTAGGCCTGCAGTCTGGGCGTACTCCGGCTCTTTTAGGCCTGCAGTCTGGGCGTACTCCGGCTCTTTTATGCCTGCATTCTGGGCGTACTCCTGCTCTTTTAGTCCTGCAGTCTAGGCGTACTCCGGCCCTTTTTAGGCCTGCAGTCTAGGCGTACTCCGGCTCTATTAGGCCTGCAGCAAGGCGTACTCCAGCTCTATTAGGCCTGCAGTCTAGGCATACTCCGGCCCTTATAGGCTTGCAGTCTAGGCGTACTCCGGCTCTTTTAGGCCTGCAGTCAAGGCGTACTCCGGCTCTTTTAGGCCTGGAGTCTAAGCGTGCTCCGGCTCTTTTAGGCCTGCAGCCAAGGCGTAATCCGGCTCTTTTAGGCCTGCAGTCTAGACGTACTCCGGCTCTTTTAGGCCTGCAGTCTAGACATACTCCGGCTCTTTTAGGCCTGCAGTCAAGGCGTACTCCAGCTCTTTTAGGCCTGCAGTCAAGGCGTACTCCGGCTCTTTTTTATGTTTCACTACAAGCGATTTTGATCTACTAGCTTACGCATCGCATCATCACTACTTGCGATTCAGGTCTTCCGTGAGTTTGTCATGAAAGAAGGATCTTTCAATTCACAATTGGGTGGCATGTTATGTTAAGTCACGGTGAGGAAGTGAACGGTCTTGTTCAAGATGTCAAGTATATGGTGTTTAACTATTGCAAAATTTCGAGAGATAAAAATGATGATCATGTGAAAATTTCAGCTCTGAACTCTTTGCAAGGACAAAAATCTATTTCACACATTTATATTGACAACCACACAAACACAAACACACACACACACACGCACGCACGCACACACACACACACACACGCGCACACACACACACACGAATGAAAACAAGCAAGAAAAACAACAGGAATCTGGGGACGGAAAGAGGTTGCCTCTACCAAGCAGGATCAAAGAGGTGTCATACTCCAGCAAATTAACTTCCGATGCTCTCCAAAGACGACCCACTTACCACCAATGAGGAGGCCACGGCACTGCCACCCACCCACCGTCACAGGAAATCAATTTCACCCGTGACGTCATTCTACCACCGAGTGAGGGACAAATCAAGCGCCACAGATAACTAACGAAGCGTAAATAACACAAACATCTCTAACTCCTTATACTCCCTACTCTTAACACACTCTACGCAGCTGTCATATTTCTCCCCGTGACCGCGATGCCATCAACCAGCTTGGTCGATCTCCACGAAATCAATGTTCGGAAGGGAGAGAAAAAAAAGTAGAGACAATACGACCAATGAGCATTCCTAATCTTTCCCCCTCTCAAGAGAAACACAAAGATGGCGCAGATTCAGTTCTAGCAGAGATCTTCATTGTGAGTCCATTGTAGTCTTTCACTGAGGATGAGGCTTGATGAAGATTTTTTAACAACCGGTTTGCTCTCTCTCTCTCTCTCTCTCTCCCATTCAAATAGCGATTGTATTATCTTTACTTAAAAAAAAAACAAAAACAAAAAACAAAAAGACAAAAGACAACCCAAAACAAAATAACCAAATAACCTAAGAGACCTATTTTTTCTATTCAATGCCCCAACTTGTTTGAGCCTTGAGCCATCGGTGGAGGCATGACTCAACCAACAACTATATTTCACCAATGGCAAGGATTACCCCAGGCAATAAATGGTGCATGGTTCATGTATGTCTGCTTTTAAAAGCACACACATTATAACCTTAAAGGCTTGTCTTTTCACTGATGTTTTAAGTTTCCATATGATTTTTTTTTGCGGCAGAGATTCTGTGGCTTTGGTCACAACACAATGACACAATCCAGCCCAGCAAGTGCAGCATACAACAAAGCTTCTTTCAGCAATGAATCCCAATCCTCTCCCACCCCCTTCCCCCTCCTCTCCAACACCCGCAACATGCCAACTCTTTTTTTTTTTTAAATTTTGATTGTCAATGTTAGCATTCGTGCAAGTTACAATTTCGTTTTCAATAACAGCTTTTAAAGGAAAAACTCACTTTAAAAAAAACTAAAAAACCCTGAAATATAAAAACAACATCAAAAAAAAAAAATCAATAGACTCAAAGGCTAATTCGTTAAACAAAGAACACAATAGAATGGCCTGGTCGTTGGGACCTAAATGAAGGCCCTAATGAAATGGAATAAATAGAGTGTTGCAAGGGCGTCTTTCTTTCAATGCAGGAAGCAATAGACAGGATTCCTGTATTATGTATTAACTGCACTCGTTGCCCTTGACTTAGTGTGCACTGGAAAAGCTCCCATTCCTTTACTTTACCTAAGCCAGAGGAAATCAATACCACAAGCTAAAAAACACTTCACTTGAAATTTGAAAACATTGAAAAGAGCTGTAATCCCCAAAGAGATCTATCCTCAAATCCACCTTTCTGGAATATTATTTTAACTTTCATATATGACTCATAATGCAATGAGTACAAATTTCTCTGACATTTTAAAAACTATAAAAAAAAAAAAAATTAATTAAAAATTTTTTTTTTAAAATTGCATACAGAGCAGAGTGAACTCTTGAATTTGTTTCAACTCGATTCATTTGTCACAAAACAAAGCATACAGTCTTAACACCCATGAAACTGTAGTAAAAAAAAAAAAAAAAAAGCGTCAACACCATGGGAAAAAAATACCTTTAGTAAATTTTAATGGCTGCAGATTGATGGTCAAAATGGTTAACTGAGATCAGAAAAACAACCACAAAACAATATTCAGAATTTGTTGAATTGTCTGGAAGAATGGCCCAGGAAATCATCATGCCGCCTCGCACAAGAAGTCGGAATTACAAAGACAGACAACCAAGTTCATGCATGTCTTACCTGCTGGCTCTGGTTCCTCTGGGCTGGTCAGACCCATCACAGTTGTCCGTCTTTTCACAGGCTGCTTGTCTGACATGGTCCTGTGGGTGTACTGGCTTTGGGTGTCCACCGAGTCGTTGACACCCCAGGTCTGGCGCGGCTTCGGGGGAGCATCGTCCATCATCTGGCTCTGAATTGGCACAGATAAGATAAAGAGTTGAAAGAAAACTGATGGTGCCAAAAAATATTTGAATACTCTGGTACACAATGCTTGATTGTTTCGTTTGTTAGAATTGTATGATGGTTTTTAGTTCTTTTTTTTTTTTTTTTTTAAGAAAGACACACAAAAAGACTTTCAATCACAACATCAACAAAATTGATTGATATGACATTTTAGGCAGCTAATGGCCACTAATCAACTTCATCCATAATATGCTGTAATTAACTTGTCAACCTGATTCCTCTTAAATCAACAAAAATTGCATGAAAAACTATTCATCCACAATTTCATATGTAGAAAACACATAGTTCTTTTGATGGCTGTCCATATAATGAAAAGAGCAAACGCAGCTGATGTTAATGATAGAATGGAGAAAAAACAGCAACCCATGAATTTTACAAAAAAAAAAAAAGAAAAAAAAGAAAACAACCCCCCCCCCCCCTTAAATAATTACCCTACCTGTTCATTTAAAAACATTCAATCCCGAGAATAAAAAAAAAACAGTTTGGAATGTGAAGACTGGTCTGTATGCAAAATGTGATAGTGCGAACTAAACTGCCAGATCATCTTGACAAGGTCGACAATTAAGGTGGGGGAAAATCAGTTGTCAGTCAAACTTGAAATCTTTTAGTCTCAGCCTTGAATCAAAATTCTGATTTTAAATCCTGTATATAGCAAATTGTTTTGATCTATTTATTAATTTACTGAAAATGTGAACTGTCTATTAATAGAACTTGAACCTCAAAACGTTAAAAGGCAAATTTTGAACAACAATGGAGCTAAATCATAATTAATGAAAAAAATGGCAAAATAATTTTAAGCAATGTAAACGAGCCTTTAGAAGCAACTATTCCCCCCCCCCCCCTTTTCACCATACTCCCTTCCCCCTTTTAAAAAAAAATAAAGAAGAAATAACAAAAAGGAGTGGGGGGGGGGGGGGGGATCTGGAGAGAGAGAGAGAGAGAGAAAGAGAGAGAGAGAGAGAGAGAGAGAGAGAGACAGACAGACAGACAGAGACAAAGACAGACAGACAAACAGATAAAGAGGCAAAGAGAGAAATAGAGACAGACAGACACAGTTATAGAGTTCACAGAGAGTGACAAGAGGGAAAAAAAGGCCAAATAAAGAGAAAACAAATAGAAATGCAAAGAGACACGCGACAGAAATAGAGAGAGGCGACAGACAGAAAAGCAGAGAGACAGACAAAGACAGAGAGATAAAGATACAGACAGGCAGACTGACAGACCCTGACTGAGAGAGACAGAGAGACAGCACAGACAGCCAGATAGATAGAAGACAGCCAAGACACTGACAATGTAACAAGAAGTTTCAGGAACTACAAGAAAAAGACTAAATCATAAACTACAGAACTATTTGGCAACTATAAAATGAAAATCTGGCTCTTCTACTTTGGTGGGTTTTTTTGTTTTGTTTTTTTACAGGAAAGTCAGCATGCAAAGGAGAGCTTTGACCTAAGTCATCAGTCTGTGGTCTTCATGCAATCCAGATAAATCAAATTCATTTGATGTGTAAGCAGCAGTAATTTCTTAGATATAAGAAATAATAACTGACATATAAAATCTAGTCAAGATTACTAAATTAAACGACCAATAACAAGGCAGCAATGGGTGATAAAAACAAGAAGAAATTAAACAGCTTCTATTGACTATTCAAACAATGTACATTTCTCTCTACTGAACAGAGTTAACGAGTTAGACAGTATCTAAAATGCTATGATTCAAAATTCTTTTCAGAGAAGGCCTTCTTCAGATTATTCATTCTCCTTGAAAACAAGAGCTGTTCAGAGCACCTATCCATAGCAAGTAGCATAGTAATAAGTCACAGAAGAAAACTGTTACAACCAAAGGCTATTGACGAGTAATAAAGAAAAAGAGAAAAAAATTTTTTCTAGAAGCCTGGTCATTTTAGTAGGGATACTAATACGGTAAGTTTAATTTGTCTAAGGAACAACTGATGATGTTACAAAAAAGAAAGAGAGCAACAAGCGCCCATTGAACTAATTGGGGTAAAAAAAATTCCACTTCAAGGAGAGACTCTTAGAGTAACAGACAATGGGTCATAGTTTTAGTCAGACTAAAGTTGAACTGAGGGAGCGAATTGTTTTTACCTTCATTTCTTAAGCTTGTTTTTTAATAGAAAATAAATAAAGGCAATAGACATCGTACAGTGTATTTTTTTAATTATTGAAAGACAAAGAATTTGAATAGCTCAAAAAGTAGACATAACAATATCTAGTTGTTTGCAAAGGGTTAGAAAATCATCCAAGTTTTTGTTGACAGGAAATCAAGCAAAGGCAATGAACAATTTACTTACTGTGGCTTTGTTTGTGTGATGCACCGTTTTTGGCTTGTGTCGGTTTTATTGCCAAATGATGAAGAATTTCAGTAGCTCAGTAACTTGAGAACATCAAGACTTCTAACCTTTTGAAAAGGTCATGAAGTTATCCAAGTTTGCATTTACTTGATCTCCGGTCAAAAAAAATTGGTTAATTTTCCGACCCTATGCAAAAAAACTATATATCTCTTTGTGTCCACTAATTTCTGAGCTACCAGGTATTCAAATTCAATTTTGTTCGATGATAGAAAAACACACACCAGTACTTTGAAAACTATGCCACAGAATGACCAGATATTGAATGCTGTGTATTCACATGTGAAATCATTGCCATAAAAGTACAGAGAAGCACAAAGAATGACAATCACATGAGGAGTTAAGGATGACACCGATGCATTTTGGTTGAGCTGGAAGAGATACACAGGGATATGGTAGAAGGGGTTTTATGGCAGAGTGTACAGCTCATCTCTGGTGTCTTATATTCCTTCAAGATCATTTTAGTAGATTGTGAACAAAGGAGGGGGAGAGAAGAGTACCCATTCCATGACAGGGTGGAGTGAATACAAAGAATAAGAAGGAAAAATTCAGGAATGTCAAACAGTTCAACGAGCATGTGTGCTCAATGATTGCCGGTTGACATGTCAGTATTGGACAGCATTATTCCTAATATTTCCAATCCTTCCACCCAAAAGCTTTATATACATCAGTGAAAAAAACAAAACAAAAACAAAAACAAAACAAAAACTAAAAAGGAAAAAGAAAAAAATGTCCTAACTCTACTTCATTCTGCTACAAGCACAAACTTACCGATACATGTGCTGACTTCACAGTTCTTTTCACCTTTTTTTAAGCATCAAAAAAAAAGTTTCAAAGCAAACAATCCTAAAAAGGAATGAGTTTTTAAAAAATGCTAAAAAATTAAAAGGTGAAGTCACAAAGGTATGATAATACAGATAAAAATATAGTGAAATGATTTTGCAGAAAGGTGCAGTAAAACTCAAAACTCAAAATAGATAAGCAGGAAAAAATTTAATTTAAGTCTCTGCACTGATGTGAATGTAAAAGCTATACATATTTGAAACTGGAAAAAACAAACAAACATAAGAATATAATCAATACACCAATTCAATATGTCCCAGATAAACAAACGTTTTTTTAGAATTGTGACATGGTGACAACTGTGGATGGGTGCTACATAAATGTCATATATATTAGAATTTCCACAATAGGTCTTGCACTTTTAATATTCCATGAAATAAATGAATGCGCATTTTAGGCAACTACTATCAGTATTATACTGCATATAGACAAATTAACAATGATAAATGTTATATAGTTAGGGAACTCAAATCCTTGATTTACTTCCTGACTGACCTTAAAGTTTGCACAGTGTAGCGCAATCCAGGCTATCAAGACTCAGCCTCCCTTAAGTGCAGGTGTTTTGATCATTCATTCAGACTTTTTTATTTGAACCAAAGACATGAATATTTGTACAAAATTTTCCCTTACAGACCGTCAGAACATCTCCCATTCAAACCATCCTTCCTACCATTATACGGAGGCTACTTGCTGACAAGCCTCAGCCTTGACCTTGTTTTCCTATCTGTCTTTGACCCTGTTTACATCATTACTTCTTGTATGTTCCCCTTGTTTTTACTGAAAGTCTTTGATATAAAGAGACCAGCCATTCATGAACAACTTTTTTTTTTTTATGAAGTGTATTCTAAGACTTTATGCCTAATAATGTAAGTTGTTGCTGCTATTGTGATAAATTACGCTGATCATCTTCTAACAGCAAATACATCAAGCACAAGCGGTCAGGGCAGGCAGTGCCTACCTTTGCAGTTCCGTCCCCACAGTGGCCCTTAAATGCAATCAATAAATTTTCATGAATTGTGATATTTTTTTGCTTGTTTATTTCTTACTTTGGATAAACCTTTAAATATATAACTGAAACAATTATAATATCATATTCGGCTGTTGTATCGGGTTGATGATTATAGCCTATCAAGCGGACATCCAATTTCATATCGATGGAAAGGATAGGCATTTTCTGCGATGCTTAATATCAGTTGTATACATTTTCAATGAAATACTCAAACGTTATCATGTGCGCTAGTTTTAATAGAGCCTTCCCATTCTATATCAGAGATAAAGGCA
Source organism: Melibe viridis (assembly GCA_039654465.1). NCBI lineage: Eukaryota > Metazoa > Mollusca > Gastropoda > Nudibranchia > Dendronotidae > Melibe > Melibe viridis. The sequence continues at coordinate 401,737 of JBCIKM010000001.1, forward strand.
CAAAAAAATCTGCCTTGGCTGTTACAAAATATTTTTAGAAAGTTAAATTTAAAAAGAATGATTACAAAGGCAAAATTCTGAAATTTAACCCTCTTATTCATATAATAAAGCTTTTCATCATTGACTGGTAACTTGTACACCATGGCAATATCTAGTCTGTGACCACGTCACTCATGACGACTGACATCAAAAGGATCGACATCATGGTAGGGCTGTCAACAGTGGTGTCTTGATTTTTTTTTTTCTCTAAAAAGTTGATTCTCATCCTTTCTCCCTCTCACCCCGGTTTTGTCTTCCTCCTAATCTACCAGCCACTCCCCTCCACCTTTCCCTCATTGTAGCCTGAAGAACTGAATGGCATGTGGATGCGCTGATGAGATTGTGTTCCATTGAACAATAATACTCCTTTGGTATGATCAGTGAGGGGTTTTTTTTTTAATTCAACATTTTTCACTTGATGAAAAACTGACTGACTGTTATTTGTTGATAGGTTTTTAGCTTGCATGGCTATCACAGTCACGAGTAGGTGTCTGCTCAGACTGTTATTAAAATTGAAGGCTCTCGCCACTATATTTTTTAAATGCATATAAATTACACTACACTGTACGCAAACCTATGACAAAAAGTCACAGCACATGCCTGTTAATCGTACAAATAGATTTAACCGCTCCCATTTTATCAGCTGAACCTGAACACTGCTTTAGCATTTGAACATATTGACATCGTGAGTGAAGAGTGTGACTTTTATTCTTAATTACCATTGGATGGAAATTACATGACAGCAATATCGTTTAATTCGTACTTCCCTTTGAAATTCCCATTAAACTTCTTGCTCATGTATGGTTATTAATTCGTTGGTTTTAGCCCCCCGCTTTGTGATTGTCAGGTGGAATTCAGAAAAAGAAAAACAAAACCAACACCAAATTCGAAATGATAAGAAAAAAAAAAAAAAAAAAAAGAAATAGTAAGAAGAAATATTGTTTTACCTGTGTGGGAGCAGAGCCAGGGAGGTCTTGATATGCCTTAGTCCTGTCATCTTTGATCTCCTCCCAGGGCAACTTGTTGCGACCTCTTCCCGCACTCATGAATCTTCTAGGGGCAGGAGTCGGAGCTGATACATCTGAGCCGACCATCGGGGTTGAACGAGCAGATGAAGTAGTCACACTTTCCAATTCTAAGGCATCTGATCTCACTGTTCTGGCTGAACTGGATATTCCTGTACCCACTGCCATAATCCATTCTGTGTCAGCGCTTTGCGTTGCAGTTGAAGACCTGACTGTTGCTGATGTTGGTGTCGGGGTGGCGTACTCTACCATGCCTTCACTGCTAAGTTTTGGAAGTTGTTTTCTGGCCAACCTGGCTTGAACTGCTGCCATGAGACCCTCTCCGTCAGAGCTTCCCAGTTCAACCTGATCAACAGCAGAAACAAGAGGCTGAAGTTGACCTGAACCCATCACTTGAGCTAAAGTGGCAAAACATTCCAAGGCGGCTTGACGCACTGCTCTTTTAACATCTGTCAAAGTAGGTCCCACCATTTGACAGATACCCGGGAGATCAAATTCATAGCGTGGAAAAGTCAAGAGAGCTGCAATGATGAAATTGATTGTTTCTTGTCTTACTCTTGAGTTCCTGTGTTTCAAATTGTCCTCGATACCATTTATGACTTGTTGCGGGGATGAGTTTCTCATAAGTTTTATCACAATACTCATCACCAGTTGTCGAATAACAAGTTTGTTATCACCCATTCGTTTCAATAAAGCAGATAGTAGAGGTTTAAGGAAAGTCTTTGTATTATTTTCTAGTTTTCCAACCAATGTCTCCAAGATCTCAAGAGTAACAGTAATAATTTTGAAATTTGAATCATCAAGGAGATTACTCAAAAATGCAATAAAGGATGACATATGGGGCATGAGACTTGTTGAAACCTCCATGCTATTAACAACAGTTGTACGGAGGTTTTCTACAGCTTGAGCACGGGTGCGGAAATCCTTTTGATCATTGATTCTTGTCAGGATATGAGTAGGTACAATACCAAACGCCAAATTCTCCTCCACAAAACCATGCCTGTTGTCATTTCCATTCATAGAGCCATGATAAAACATTGTTTTTCCACCTTGACTAAAATTTTGATCCATATCATCAAAAAATCCATTATCACGCTTTCCTGACAACTGTAAGTAATACTTCCTCAGTGGCATGGACAAATTTTTCAAATATGCAGCAAAAACTTCCTCCCCAATTGACAGTTCAATCTTGTTCAGAGTCATGAGAGAGCTATCTCTTAGGTTATCCTCAACAGAGGTATCCAACAATTTCTTTGCAAGAGATTGAATAATTTTAGATAAATCCTCATTGACAAATTCTTTAGTCAAAAGCACTGGCAAGCAATTTACCATCTCTCTTCTCACAGACGGTTTTTCATTTTCTAATCCTGTATTCACAAGGGATTCAAACACAGCAGGCAAGTTACAAGTATGTTTCATGTATGCCCTTAGAGCTTGAATAACCATTCTTCTCACAGTGACTTTGCTGTCACCAATACTGGCAAGCATTTTATCCAAAACAAGAGACATACAAAAGTCTATGCTGTCCCCTAAGTTGGGTATAATTTCCTGCAAAAGTTGAATACATTTGTTTCTGATCTCCCAGTTGGTATCTGACAAAGCCAGGCCAAGACCCCTGAAAATTGATTCCTGATCTCCAAATGGAAGTCGTCCCCCATGTCTCCTAACAGTAATGATGAGCTGCTCAAGTGTCTCCACTCGCTTTTTAAAACTTTCATCTTTAAGCTGGCCCAACACATCATCTTCTTCCATATTCCACACCCCAGAGTAGGTCGGATCTAAGACAGGAACATCATTGAAGTCATGTAAAGGGAACTTAGCAACTTGAACTCTGCTCGCCATTAAATCTCAAAAGATGAAAATATCGCCAAGAAATGTAGTGAAAAGGCGATTTCACGCCCTTAGGATACCATCCGAAGCGCTATGAAACACATTTTCCTTTGTCACGACATAAAATTCATTATTTATCTTTGAGATTTTGACAGGGAAAAGCATCAAGGCCACAAAATGGCGTCTCACCCAACAACATAATTGTGTTCATCACGTGACTACAGATACCCGGATAACATCACTTAGCTAGAGTGAACGTACTTTTTATTTTCTACTTTTCGCATTTATTATAAGATTTTTCTACCATTCAAGATACGAAGGATTATCTTCTTCTTCTTCCATTATATCGACTGACTCAGTGTAACTGAGTATTACTGTCGATGATGTCACGTATGTATGAAGCCTCCAGGCGCTTCACAATACCATATCCCTGGCAATTTTTTAGGACAGGGAGACAGCGT
>JBCIKM010000001.1:405191-415540 GCA_039654465.1 Melibe viridis
CTCAGGACAGAAAGGAGTAGGGGAAAAAGTAAGACAAAAAGCTTCAGTATAAAAGAAAAGAAACAGAAGTAGAAGAGCCCACCAGGGACTCCCTCCAACCACCCGCCAATATGTTTTAAACTTTTATCTTGTAATATTAGCCATCAAAGACATTGATTAATTGGTTTAGAAGTTTACTCTTGAAAAAGTATTCGTGCTACAGGTACAGCATTGTCATGAGTATGGATAGCATGTAACTTTAACCACTTCTACGACAGCGTATCATATATAAATGTGTACATTTCATTACAATTTCCCACTGAGTAGTGAACTTACAAGAGAATGACATATGAAGAGAAATACATACTATAAAGTCTAATCAAGCATCAGACAGCTCAGGATTGTCACTTATCTATGATTTTCAATACGATTCTCATTTTTAAAAAGTAGGTACTGTACTTTGGGTAGGGGCACAAATTTCAACTTTGGCACATTAAGAACAACTGAAATCTCCCTCAGTTTCATGGAATTCCCTTTGATAACCCTTTTTTTCCTCCTCCCTTTTCATACAAAGGTCTTGTTTCTATATTTGGGTTTTCCTCGATACAAGACAACCATGAAATAGCCTAAAATTAGGTGGCTGGCTTTTCAAAATATACATTCTTTCATTGCCTCTTTCCAATCCCAGTTAGGGGATAAAACAAATATATGGAAAAAAACAGGTCACCTGTAAGAAGAAAAATGTCAAAAATATGCTTTTAGATTAGAAATGAAATCAAGTTTTTCTAAAGAAGGTCCTCTCCATCCTGATAGGCCTTTTATCTTTCTGATTTTGTTCCACAAAGTTACAAAGCAAAAAAAAAATTAGTGTTCTTCCAAAAAAAGTCAGAAAACAATTAATAATAGGAAAATAAATCAGTCTGCATAGAATGACAAACTTAAAAACCACACAAAGCAATATAAGCATTCATATGAGTAATTAATACTTGGTAATAATGTTTCTAGTTTTGTGTGGAGCTATTTGGATTATAACTGTAACAACATCAGTGAGAAGATCCTCTACATTATAACTATAGTTTGGTGGTTAATATCTAATGGGATGCAAAGTAAAAGGTATGCACTCTATAATGTTTATTATAATCATGCTCACCCAAAATTTTAATTTGCAAAACTCCGAATCATTTTAACAACTCTTTTCACATTCATCAAGGGAACCACACAGTTTGGTCATAAACCTCACGAACCAGTTAATCAGCTTTTCTTTTTACAAATAATCACAGACAGGTGATAAAAAATATCAAACATAATGCACACTGGGTCTCCCAATTTCAACTTGATGAAGTAGACACACTTCTGGGGAGAATGTCTCACTAGGAGATTTCGTTGAAGGCTTCAGCTTGAGTCACAATCAAACAGTCTGTAGGTGAACACCTCTTTGTAGCCATTAATTGCATTAGTCTACTCCTTCTCTGACCTGTAATGCAAAAAGAAGATAAATCATATCATATCTCAAACTCATATCTTCAGGAAGACCTCCCAACATACAATCTTAAAAAAATTGTAATTTGTTTTAGTAATCAGGAACAAAAATAAGTAATCACTCTTGTGACTCAATTTGCAATAAAATCCTGCACATCGATATCATCCACAAGTTTGATGAAAATTTATGTGCGCAATCTATATCAATTATCAATGTCCCTTATTATTATAACGAAAATAACGGTCATGAAAATGTATAAACAAATAAAATAAAACACTACAATTTACAAGTTTGTTTTTTCTCCAAAGTCTCTATTCCTTCATGTACCCAGCCTTGCTGTTACAAGACTTGATCTTTAACCTGCCTATGTCAGTAGTTGAGAAGTATTTGGAAAAACCTGCAAGACCAAGTTGAGTCGATGCCTTAGAATAAATTCACAAATAAGAAGGCCGGTACAGATGAATTGCCCCCCTCTCCTATCCCGGGCTGCCTGGGACTTGTTGCAAAATGGTGGACAGATTTGTTTCTAATCACCCCCCCCCCCTTTTACACACACACACAAACACACACACACACACACACACACACACACACACAGAGAGAGAGTCAACATACAACCAGATAACAATAAAGGCACGCTTAGATGCAAATTATAGTGCTTTTGATTTGCATTATCTATCTCCACTTTAAATTACACAATGAGCATAGAACACGCTCAGAAAGCATAGAGGCGGAGCCACTCTTTCCATGTTAGCAAATTGTAAGCATGTAAGTGCATTTGAAACATCCTTATGCTTTGGCCACAAACACCAACAGTATTAAGTCAGGACCACAGAATCAAAAGCTCCTTGACTTGAAAATTTATTTGATGAGTGACCTTGAGATAACATACTCCCCCCTCCCCTGCCCATTTTTTTCTCCTGTTTTTTATTTTGGTCAGAATTTTGTGCAACCTGAGACTTAGTTAGAACCCCCCCCGCCCTTTCCCACTTTCCCCAATTTAGAGTGGGAAATGATTTCATGCTTATTATCATTTTATTTTCCAAATACAAATTATGGTTCTTTATACCATTACTTTAACTTAGTATTAATTAAATAGGTAGCAGGAGGTAAACACCCCCCCCCCCCCCAGTCTATTGGAAATCAGTCAAAGTGTGCGTACTCTCAATTTGATACTCCAATCTTAGCTTAATAATATTTAATTAATACTCACCCCTTTCCCAGGTCTTGCCCAAGTTAACACAATGCCTTCTTGACATGCTGTTACAATGCACTCATTGCGGAATGCTATGGAAGTTAATCTTTCATGAGAAACTTTCTTACACACCAAGGGCTCAAGGATGTGTGCCTGGTCCATTCGGGGACAAGATTGTGTCCCATACAGTTTCATGGCACTATCAACTGGTCTTACACTATTTGCTTTTGTCACAGATTTATCACTGTTTCGAGCTGCTAAACTGAAGTTTCTTTTATGCTCTTTTTTATCATTAGTTTCTTTGCGGTCTGTAACTGCCAGGGTATTGAATTTTGAGGTAACATTCATCACAGCATTTTGAATAGGATGAGCATGGCCGTCAAGGCTTGTATTCATTGAGACCTCACTGTTCACAGCCGAACTAACATTGTTAACTTTTTGGGAATTGGGTACACTATTAGAACGTGGTAAGGATGATGAATTAAAATTGGCTGGGCCAGAACTACTTGTCCGAGATTTTCCATAAGGCTGGTTTATGACATCCTCTGTAAGATCCCACAAGCACAGCTCTGTGTCTTGACCAACAGAGCCAAATCGATACGAAATACATTTGAGACGAGAGGAGGGATCTCCTGAGGAGGAAGTGGAATTACATTGAGATGATAGAGAGTGCCTACCATTGTGATGCTGAGAAAGGGCACTGGTACTGTTCACTTGTGGGTTATTGGCATTTGAATTAGTTCGACTTGCTATATGATTGCTCCCTTCATTCAGCGGAACAAACACCTCTCCGTCTGCACAAGTCATTTCTTCACCACTTTCTTCACTGATAATTGATGCATGTTCATCAAAAGCTACCATATTGACCCAAGATTTATGACCCTGACCCCTACAAACAACACGTTTTTCTATAAAGGACCAAACAGTAACTAAATCGTCTTCACCACCAGTCACAATATATCTCCCATCGGGAGACCAACAAACACACAATAAACCACCAAAATAACTTTTCATTGTGCCTAACAATTCCATTGTATTGAACTGAAATACACGAAGATGTCCATCCTGGCTCACGACAGCGAGGTATCTGGCACATGGAGAAAAGGCAAACTCGTTGATAGCTCCTTGGCCAATGACCCATCTGTACAATGGATTCCTGGTGCTCTTTGTTTTACACGTGTAAACTGAGAATCCATCGCCTTGTTTGAACGGCTGATAGTTTGGGGGGGTCTGACCACAGGGAAGCTCTTCATTGTACACATACATCTGACCTGATGAGTGGGAAACCAGAAACTGGTTCGGGGATCCAGGAATCCATTTAATACAGGAAACTTTGGTTTTGTCAATGAGTCTCTGAAAAGAAGGAAACATGACAATGAAGAGAATTAGAGCAATCTTAATCATACAGATTATCAGTTAACAAGAGAAATTGAAGGTAAATGGTCGAATTTTAAACACGGAAAATGACAATTTTAAGACATGGAATAAGCAATGGAAATGAAATAAGTGCTCTTCATTTTTTTAGCAAATTATTCTCAAACCCACCAAATCAAAGCTTTTCAAAATAATGCAACAAAATAAATGCATGTGTTCTTCAAAACGTACCCCTCACCTCCCCCCTTCTCCTTTTCATTTAAGTCAGAATTAAAATTTAAAACCTTTTGCCTCCAAGAAAAGAGACAATGCCAAATCACATTGTCTGCATCAAAACATTTGTCTCATTTCAGTACAGAATATCCACCATATTTGATGTAAATAAAATTATCCAGATTTAAACAAAATGATAAGCGACTTTTTATGTTTAGCTAATCAGACAATTCTTGAAATCAAATTATTCCCGCCTGATGACCCGGATAAGCTTTCCAATGTTTTGGGAGTCGATAGCCACTGCATAAGCAACATTATGCCTTGTCATTACTTCCTTGCAAATCAGGTGTTTAAATACTGTCAGCATTGGTGATTTTGAGTTATAATGAGTGAAACCGCACATCAAAAGATAAGTTATGAATAGCTTTGAATAAGAGATTGAAGCAAAGTATAAATAAAATCAAAATTTTGTTCATTAAATCTTATAAGGCTTTGAGTTAGCATCTTAAAAACAGACCAAAAACCGAAGGATATGGGTGGTCCCATTTAAGGGTGAGTTTATATAGGTGCACAGTATTGTTGGCTGATCAAGCATTACTTCATATTAACTTGGGATCTTAAAATAGGGGCAAAAAACAAAGGAAATAGAATACCTCTTCATTATACAGCTTGCTAATTTCCTTTTTAATAGGGTCAATTAATTGCACTTGTCCAGCAGTAAACCCCACCAAAAGGAGGACACTATCAGGGTTCAAAAAATGCTGATTAAAGTCATGACATGTGGGAAGTGTGCCTTTGTAAATCCTCTTGTCAATTGGCTTGGTAAGATCAGCGGCCTGTAATAATAAAAGAAAAACTTTAGCTTTGAGAAATATCAGAACGATTTATACATAAATTTGGTCAGTTCATAATTTCGTCTGCAATGAACCCATCAATGCTGATATTGAGAAATGATAATAAAGGGAAAATTTTCCAAACAAGTTGTAACCCCATAAAATTAGACTTAGCTTGTTGAAAATATACGTGGGGGGGGGGGGGGGGTCATGGCCAGCAAGATACTCACACAAAAAACAACAGAGAGAAGGCTGGTTGGTTAGCATGCACACACACACACACACAAACTCTCACTCATATACAAGCATCCCTTCACAAACGGTCAAGAATCACAAGAGCATGTTGGTACAAATCCATCAGGACATAAGCAGCTTCCTTCACTGAGCATGTGGGAGCAAGGGTGGGAGTGGTCAGGAATGACCTAACTCCGCGTGTGTGTCTACTGTCTGTTTTAGTAATCTTCGAGGCCAGAGTGCAGTGTCAGTATCGAGGTATCAGTATCAAGGTATCAGTCTCAGCCTCAGTCTCAGTGCGATGGTCGTGCTCAGTGTCAGTACCTATCTCAGTCTCGATTGTTCAGTCTTTCTCTGATATCTTGAGTCGGTACTAGTCTCAGTACCGATACTGAGCCTATGGTACCGAGAAATTATCGACCAGGCCATTATCGGCGTGATCGAGACCCAGTATCAAGACCGCCTAGCACTACTTTCTTACTCTCTCCAAATATCCCTTTCACCTCCTTGTGTACAACCAAAGGCAAAATGCAGTTGCTTCTCAGTGAAACCTGTGTATCAGCAAACACTTTCCAATTTGCAGTGTTTAGTCTTCATTAACTCATTAACCAGTAGAGTAAAGGCAATTACTTAGTTCTTGTCATCATTCTACACCTAAAGATCACTACGTGTTCATTAAGCGAGTACTCAAAAAACGCAAGTCCTCACTAGCAGTCAAGCTTATGTGTTGATGAAACATGGTAGAGTGTGTCAGGCCAAGGCCTAAGCCTAATGAAAGCCACTCAAAAGCTTAACTATTGTGTCTTCATTAACTGAACTTTAACAAATTTTATGAAACTTAAGACACCACGTCGGCTGGTCGAAGGTTAGGAAACTAATATGTTGCATATAAACCAAATTATTTTCATTTTCCCAGTCATGTCAGTTGTGATTACTTCTCCTTCCCCCATTAAACTGACTAGCTCAGCCATGCTGAGTATGATTATCAGTGGTGGAAATTAATTTGGAATTTACTCCTTACAGCAGGGTTCTGCCCTTCCCTTTTCAATTGCAAAGGGTTCTTTTACTTGTGCAGCGCAGCACAGCCTGCAAAAAGAACCAGCGAGTTTATCATTCACCTTCAATAGGACGAGTGTTTAATCCTACCTACCTAGAACCCCCTTTATTTAAAAAAAAAATGCTGGGGAAAAATAGCTCACAGCTTAGAGGGGACAAAACTACTGTATTCAATCCTGGCAGTGGTGCGTCAATGTAGGCTTGTTTACAGGAGAAAACTACACACTAGAAACAAAGAATCACATGATTATGACGGTTTGACCTGGAAAAGATCAAAAGGAATTGGATCATAATAAAAGGTAGTTGACATGACCCAACAGAAGGATCACTGATAGAAACTGACTCTCTCTTCGACACCAGCTCAGTCAGTATGCAGTAAAAGTAGGTCCCAAACTGTCTTGCAGTAGCTTGCAGAGAGTATATGCATTTTGAGAGTTACCATTCTGTGTCATACTGTACATGAATTCTACCATAAAATCATTTCTATACCCTAAACCAATAGGAAAACTTTACTCATGCGCTGCAAGCCCACCTCATGTGACATCAAAACGACAGTGACCCACTATGTCTGCTTTTGCAAGCTGACTGCTCAGCGAGTCAGAGCTCACATCAGCTGGCTGCGACATTGCCAAAAGTCATGTTTACATTATGTTCACAACTTGCTCATTGCAACACTCCAATAAAATCACTTTTCTTTTTAAAAAAAACAACTGATATCACCAAAAAGACAAAAATAGAGATTGAGGTGATAATTTAATTTTATTAACAAACTAAAGGAGTGGGTCGTTATTCGTACAATTACTGGCACTGGTTATTTGTACAATTTTGTGTCAAACTTCTGGTTCCCTTTTTAGTTCTGCGCCCAGATAAAAGAGCAACTTTTAAATTTACACAGTCTGTGTTTCTGTGTAACTGCAAGAATAAATGATTAAGAAAACAAAGTTGATCTGTCGAACTTACTTCTACTAAAGCGTGATACTGCATCAGTATCAATCTTAATCAATTCATTCACTGAAAGAAAATTATGCGGGATTATATACATATTGCATCGCTCGAAAGTCAATGCCACAGTAGCCAAAGCATTAGTGAATTAGCATTGTAAGCATAGTGATATGGGTTCGATCCCCTGCGGGCTCCAAGATTTTTTTTTTTTAATTTTCCCTCTGATTTTCAATGTGTGTCCTGTACTCTCGTGTGTGGATGATCGTTGCACAATTGACTGAACAATAGTGAGTTTATTTGTACAATATTGAACAAATTTCCAGTCTGCACCTGCCACAAATGGCTTTCTTTCTCTCTCTCTCTCTCTCTCTCTCTCTCAGGCCCAGTAATTGGTACAATTGTGTGAACGATCATTACTTGCATACTCTCAAGTGCTTCATTATCTTGTGACGATTTGAACACAAGAACATCCTTTACCCCTCCTCAACCTACCTTCCTGCAATGTACAAGTGTACGAATAACCACATAGCAAACAAAAGAGCCAACCAACCTATCTTTGACATTAAGATGAAAAACTAATTAAAAACTAAAAATTAATTCTTGTTGGTTTTTTTTTTTTATAATAAATTACTTAAGTACAGATAGATTTCAGTTTTCCTTGTCAAAAAAGTTGTAAATTATCATTTAAACGAGAAATTTAAGACAAAATTGCCAATTACAAAATTCTGTCCAGAATTTTAAAAAACCCTCGAGCTAGGAATTTTTCCTAAAATATAATTGGTTAAACCATAAAAATGGACATATTATAATGTCAGGGGGTGTGTAATGTATTGTGACAGATCAAAGAGAAAGAAATAGTGAGGAGGGAGGGCAGTCATATCAAATTGTTTGCAAATGCTATTGAGCGCCATCACACCAGTGCTGGCCCGAGAAGAAGAAGAACCACTCTGTTTTTTTTTGGTTTTTTCTTATTATGTCCTTAGTTTTTTATTTTTTTTATCCTCAAACTGATTATTTGGCAATGTATTACCTTCAATAGTTATTATTCTATTAATTTGGAAGTAGTAACGGCTTAGCCTTATTTCTATCTGGCAATAAAATCCTTCACAACCCATCATGGGTGCCATGTAAACATACAGGACCCAGATTCTTAAGTAATACCCAATTTTATTAAAAACAATTCGTTACTAAGAATTAGAAAAAGTTGTAAGTTTAATCACAGTTCCTGGATCTGACCACTAACAAAAGATCTCAAAATCAGAGAAGGTTCAAATTATGAAAAGATATATAAGCCTACCATTTTTTGGTACTGCTGAATTAACAAGAGAAAAAAATTTCTGGGCAGAGACAAATTATTAGCATGCAAATTGAAGCTGAAGTGTAATCCTAGCCTATCAAGACTAGATATATCATGAAAATCTGAAGATTGAATGAGTTGATAATCCAACAGGGTACCTTGCCTACTCATACACTTTCCTTTCGAGCAATCTAATAATCCCTACTTATAAACTGACTTACACCTAAGAATATCGTCAGAAAACTACATAAAATGAGGGTTAATTGGTACACATTTAGTCGAAAATGGCTTTTACCTTTCGAACACCTTTGTAAACATAAACGTAGAGTTCCCTGCCAACATTGAAGCAGAGACGATCAGGCGACGTAGATCCATCATCGATATTCACAAAAGACACTTTGACAGGAGTATTTGCTGGTCCATTGAATGCTACACGGCTTGGTTTAGAATATTCAGAATGATGCATTAGTTTGTAAGAGCCTTCTCGGGTAGCAAAATGAGTTTTAATTTCATCTTTACCCCCACCCTCACCCGGGGCAGCCATATTGAAAAATATTTCTCGTATTCTTCACTCTTCACTCAGTTCTCAGAGGATGGCATACCCGGATCCCGAGATCTCTGACTTTGCGCATGCATTTGTCCTACTTCCTGTCGTCAAATCAAAACAAACTGGCCGTCGCCCTTTCTGGTTTTGTTTTTGTTTTTGTTTTTGTTTGTTGTTGGTTTGTTTTGGGTTTTTTTCGTTTTTCGGGAAAATCGTTTGGACGTTAATTAATTGCCCTTTACTCTCCATTTCGGATAATTCTGGTTTGATTTTTTTGTGTGGGTTTTTTTTGTCCAGATACATTCCTTTTACGTCCTCTTTATTTCGACAATGAAACTCACCGGAAACAATTTCTGAATGAAAATATGGCATTCCAGTGTTTCCAAAGCAACTGAAATATTATCTACCTATAATAACTATAACAAACGTATGCGAGCTGAAAGTCCGTGCCAGGAGAAGCCTACCTATGCCCCAGATGAAGAACAATAAATGTAACTACGTGCGTTTCCTATTAAGCTGGCCTTTTAATTTTGAAATGACTGCCCGCATCCTTCTGAAACAATATGGGGAGACACGTAATTCGTCGTTAATACACTCGGGGCGACCTCCGTCCACTAATACTGTTCCAAACTCAAAACGAAACTGTCCACCTGGCTTACCCTTAAAAACGCTTAATGAATAATCTTAAATCAATAATTGCTCTGTGCTACCTGGGTTCAAAGGCTTATATTGATGAACCGAAGATATTCATTCTGTTTTTCACTAAGGCATCAATAGTATACTCTTTGTCTTTGAAGGCATTCCTCATTCTCTCTCGGTCCCAGATGGTCTGAAAGTTATTGATCGGACGAAGTTGCTGGGAAAAACATGTTGTCTTCAATTTGCCTGGTATCTCTGATTGGCGTGGCCTTTCACTGCGAAGGAAGTATCACTGTCAAGAGTCGCTTTAGTGGAAACGATCGAGAGGATATTGTTATGTGTTGTAATATCTACATCAGGAAATGGATCAGAATGCCACGAACACGCCATACCTTTATTCTTGCAGAAACTGTGAGCTCCAGCTACCGCTGGCATCCATCTTCGATATTATAACAAGGCAGTAGACTCTATTTGGATGTAAAATGTCAGAGACAGAGAGAGAGATGAGGGGAGTGAGAGAGAGGGAAAGAGAGATGGGGAGAGAGAGGGATATATATCTATCT